>APFE031017045.1:1943-27752 GCA_000404065.3 Pinus taeda
TTAACATTATGAAATCAAATTTATTACTTTTAAATAAAATTTATTTTATTTATCTCAAATATGATGGGTTGAAATGTCTCCCCTCTTATTGTGTAATAATAGCAAGAATTGAGTTTTGTGTACTTTATTATTAATTATTATGTACTATATCACTAATTATTATGCACTATAAATATAAATAATTTGAAAAATAACATTATATATTAATTACTATGTACCATAAACATAAATGGTTTGTAATTAAATTCAAAAAATTCCATTTTTCATTGGTGTAAAGTATTGAATAGACAATTTTTATGGTTTTCTTTTTTAATTTACAAAAGAAAAAATTAAAAATATAAAGAAAAAAACATTAAAAATAACATGTGTACAATTTGTACAACTCTCGTTATATCAATCTATACTCTAATGACATGACATGTGTACTATAATATGAACATTATATTAAAAAAATTGTCATCATTCAATATTAAATAAATAATTAATAACTTGTTAAACAAATATTCATATAAATCATTTTACAAATTTATTATTGTTTGGAGTACATATAACACATCATGATATTAAAATATTTTGTTAAACTAAGCGGAAAAAAAGAGGGTCTTTTTTAATGGGTGAAGTGGAAAGCATTAACTTGGGGAGGTCCCACTCCAACGTAGGCTTCCTCCCAAGTCTTCATCTCATAAAACTCTGTGTTAAATTAAAAAGTCCTCTCTGATTTTTGTTTTATATATATATATATTCATATTTATTTTCATGTTTTTTAAGTTTTAGTTTTCATTAAAATTTTATGGTATATTTTTAGATTTATAAAATCATTGATGATGATTAACATCCATTAAGACTAATGTGGTCTATTAGACCTTAACAACAACAAGAATCTAATTGTAATTCTTTAGAATCTTATTTATATGCTCAAAAAGAAGGGAAAAAAGTGCACCAAGATCATTATAGTTGGGTTGACTTAACAAATCAAGAAAATCACTCAACAACTCCCCATTAATTTTTTATGATAGTTGAACTAATAAATAATGGGGACCCTTTTAAAATTGATAAAGCTCCTTAGTTCTAATAAAATAATGCAATTTTTAGTTTTTGTCACCAAAACACCTTCGAATAAGAAAATCTCCCTTATGAGAGCTTTCATATCGGAAATTAGTCTAATAAATATAATATTTGCAAATAACTCAATATGCTTTTGTTTAAAATGTATTATCGGAAGAGTTCTATTGGAACATTTAAATATCACAATATTACTTGTATTAAAGTCATGATAAAACCATCCCCCAATTAAAACTTTATGATACTATTAAGTCTAAAGTTATATAAACACGGCTTTATGGATATAATAAAGAAAAGTTTGGTGTCACAAGGCTGCCACGTAGTATATCGGAGCTTCCACATATCGAATCTTTAAAAGCAAACGCATCTTTAATACTTTCGATATCCCTCATCCTTTGATACTCCGATGTCGCTCATCCTCCGATATTCACCTCCTATCCATATAGAAACTTTTATATCGAGAGCCACTCTTTTAAAGTCTTCAATATTGCATCCTTGATACAGAACCTTCAATGCCTCTTCTCGCTTATAGCTCATAACCATTATATCTTTGAATAACACCTATTGAAAGGTGAGGATATCACAAGTTTTAAAGGTGTATCCTTAAGATTTCCCCAATAAAATCTACCGATATGTTGCCATGTACAGAGCCCATGTGAATGCATGTTTATCATTTAATCGCCAAAAGAACCAAATTTATGTTTTTCGAAGTTTTAAACTATTTAATCATTGCAGCTTGATGTCTCCAAGATTTACTCATAAAGACATGAATCATTATGGAAAATAGTTAGTTTCCCTAAGGAACTCTCTGGTTAAGGAATTTCCACTTATTCTTGTGTTTTCCGTTACATGTCAGTCCCAACAAGCAAAATTCATTATAGATGTCTAGGGAAGCTAAGGAAAGGAAGAAACTTGTTGTTCAACGGCCATCGGACACTCCTCCACCTGAAACTACCAAAATGTTTGCATTATTCTCATATACAACATGTTCTCTAGATGTTGGAAGCTCCTCTTGGGAAACTAGTTATAAGCTTTTTGAAGATGAAGGACCCAAGGTAACAGAGAAAACAACTACGACCAATGATTCTACCATGGTCTCTGAAACTACCTACAGTGATGTCGCCAATTCATTTTTGCATAGGATTACAGCGACACAAGATATTTCCTTATACATATATGGTTAAGTGGCTTATTGATCATATGAACATTGCACAAAGGAATTTCATGACTCATAAGGAAATAGTCATTGGTTCATTCACCAGTAGCGATTTGAGAAAAATGTATCATCTGTCGCAATCTCAGCAAAAATATGACAAGATTTTTATAGAGAAGTTCATGAAGGATAATGAGCATCAATTAGATCCCACCAGAAATTGGAGAAGAGATCCTAACAAACATAAGCGAGAAGATAAGGGTATGTATTATGTTGCCTCCCTTGTTGGTCCATACTGTCAAATAGCTGTTATGATATGTAGGATCTATGGTTACCCTAATACACATAGATTCTATGACCAATGGGTACCACTCATTGAGGTTGCCTCTAATGGATTTTGTTGGTCTAATTTATTGAGGTGAATTAGAGCATCATTTTTTTATCAATCCGGGTTGGTAAACTTAGAAGCAAACCAAAGTATATGAACCTTAGATTAAATTAGTGTAGGAAGTAATTGCTTAGATGCAAATAATGCATATTACAAATCTAAACTATTTTGAAAAGAAAAAATTCACATCTATTTTATGAAAGAATAAAAATGTTTGATCAATGGATTTAGTTTACTTTAGAAGATAGAGAAGAGTCTCTTGTTCAAGAGTCATGTTTGTCCTTCTACAATCTTTCTATAATAACATTGCCAAACTTCTAAGAAAGCAAGAAAGAAAGCATATAAATGAAAGAAAGTAAATATTGTTTTCAGTTTAGTTCTTAGCTCGTGGAGAAGAGTCTCCCAACTTAGGAGCTCCTAGTTGTCCTTCTCACATAAAAACTAGCTACTGAAAGGAAATCAATCTTCACATAACAAAACACTTGCAGAAAGTGAATCACACTTGCATGAAAGAAAATAACAAAAATTAAACTATGTTACAAATGTATGTGAATTGTGGTTGATGGGGATCCGTCCATTCCTCAATGAGCACACATGAACAACTATCACTCCTTAAGAATCAAGCAACATTTATAACTCATAATTGCAAGGAAATTATATTATTCATGTTGAGTGAAAAATCATAAATCTAATGCTAATGAATAATTGGCAACTGTTGGCTTCCTTTGAAGGATGCACCTCTTATTTATACATGAATCAGGGATATCTTCTCAATAAATGTAAAGCCCTTAAATATCTACTAGATCCATACTTATCTCAACTTATCCCTAAATACTAGATACAAATCCCATTACACATCAAGTTCTCCATGAACTTTCTCCTTGGAATATGGTCCACCTCTTGAGTTGAAATTCGAATTTGTGCTTGGGAGGTCAAGTGAGATCCTTCTAGAACCTCCAAATAAGCTTACACATGTCACAAAACTCATAACACACACACACACACACACACACACACATATATATAAATGAAACCATGTTAATTTCCTAGTTTTTAATCATAAATTCACTTAAAAACACATAAAATAAATAACTTTGGAAAATTGTTATTGTGACCCATATGATCATGAAGATGATTACTTGATGTAGGTTTTTAGGCTAGATAATTATGAAATGAGGGTTAAATGGTTATGAAATGATGGAAATATGGATGAAGATGGAAGACAATTTTCAGACTCAACATACCCCCCAACTGAAGTTGTTGCATGTCCTCATGCAACTATTGCTTTGATTCATTTATCCATAAGTTGATCTTTTTGAAATGCTTTGCTTCTTTATGAGCTTTTGCTTGTATGGATTCTCTGTGAACTTTGCGTTATCATATTCTCTTTTGCAAAGTGTAATACGTTTGATTGCAACATATATTTTTGATGGTTGGTTCTTGTGTGACAACCAAAATTTTTGAGCATTAGTTCTTGAGTAATAATACTTTAATTATTTTTTGTATTCTTTGTTGCATCAAAGTACATGAAAACATTGATAATTAGCAAAGCATATAATATTTTGGAATCATACTACAACAATAGTTGATTGGGAAGAATATTCGAGTTGGAATATAATGAAAATGTGTGATGATGTATGAAATGTGAATATGAATTGATGTCCCTTCCCCCCAACTAAAGGTGTTTTTCAATTTATAATAATATGAGAAAGGGAGTGAGGAATTTTCCAAAATTACTATTTTAGCATTTTAAGGAATTGCATGACTAAAAATTAGAAAACATCATACCTTCACTTACCTTCAATGTGGATGAGTTGTGTTTACTGAAGAGTGTGGTTGTTGTTGTTGGATCATGGAGTATGTAAACAAAGGAATTTGATCTACTTCTTTGTTCTCTTTGTGTTGATGACAATATTGTGATCTTTATTGCTGTTGTTACAACTTGATTCTTTCTGCAAACTGTTGAAATGATGTAGTGTTCAATCGTTACAAAACCCGATGGTACAATTCTGGTCATGCAAATAAATGTGTTGATGTCGAGCATGAAGAGAAGTCATTGAATTACTGACCATTAATGAATGTCGTTAACCAATGCGAGGCAAACTCACAATTAATGTCAACAAGTGCCAACGTACCTAAGTACATCTTGCGAAGTGAGAATAGATGAGTTGATATCGAGCCACTTGCAAGATCAAACGATCAAGGGACGTTGATGTATTCCCATGATTGTTAGCGAGAGAACTTGTCATTAATTCATACAAACCTCAAGGTACTAATAAGGACTCTAGCCTTAAACCTAGATAATTTGTTGATGTCGAGAGGCCAAGACTTGTGAGATGGGAGGCATTAATGAATCCTCCATCATCTGACGTGAAAAAAAAAGAAGATGGTTTTATTGTTGGGTTATAGGTTAGTGAAAGCGAGGCGGAAGAGTATAATGACTATGAAGGAAAATGAAATGAAGATTTTATTGACTGAATGAGTAGGAATGCGATAGTAAAACTGGTATTTTAGAATTTTTCAAATGGTGTGACGGATCTGATTTGACATTCTTTATCCAAAATCATGTGCTCATGCTTGTTGCTTTGATCATGTTCTTTTTAAAGAAATGTGGTCTTTGAGAGACACTGTTTTGCTTATGGTCATCTGTTTATCTTCCTGGAACCTGCAAAAACTTAGTACTTTTTCTGCAGTGAAATGTAAGTTTATCAAGAGAGAGATGTGACCAGTCTCTCTTCATCTGATATATACAAAAAAAATAGAAATAGTACTAATAAAACAAATTCAAGAAAAATTTAATGCACTTTTACTTGTCTCCTACCAATTTTAATCTTTAAACATCTTCTCCATACACTTAATGCTTCGATAATAGATCATAAATAAATTTTGTATAAGCTAATGAATTGTGTCGATTCTGCAACTACCAAAAACATAGATCGTTGCACTGCATTGTTACTTTACAACCTGCAATTAGGACTCAAATGGTGGTTTTTTTATCGCAGTTAGGTTTTTAATATTTACAGTGTTTTTATGAAAGTTAAATCCTATAACTGCATTTTTCCTCTTTATTTAGCGCTCCACCCTTGTACATGATTTTGCAAATCAAGAAAATGCTCAAAAATTTAAAAATAAAAATAAAAATTCTTAGATCATATTGAAACCAATTCCAAACCGTAGATCTTGCCATTCTGAATCCAACACACTTTGTTTCACTGAAATCCGACGTTTTATGAGAAAGATGTGGCTATTTGAAGTTTTTATGAAAAATGGAAAAAATGATGAGGGGTGCCACGTGGCAGAACCAGGGAGTACAATGTGGTAGCACATGAGGATACCACGTGGCAGAGTGTGACAAGGTCGTGCTGACATGGCAGAGTGGTGTCTGGGAAGTGATGACATGGTAAAGTAGTAACGGGGTAGTGATGATGTGGCATAGTGATGACGTGGTAGTGATGACATGGTAGAGTGGTGACTAGACAATGATGACATGGCAGAGTGATGACAAGGAAAGTTGACTGTGAAATTTGAATGTACTTTATTGGCCAATGTGAGGTTGACACTTGTTGCTTGTTGGTTGGTTGACACATGTCAATTTTTTATTGCACAATGTGTGGTTAAGATGGGCCGATGAGGAAGTGCCACATGGACCAACCATTGGTTGCCACGTGGCACCCTGGCCAAAATTACCATGAAGTTCAAAAGTGCCTTTGCAAGAATTGAACCTGCAACCTCATGCCTACAACCTAAGAAAATTTACCATTGTGATACAATGTTTCATGTCCAATGAAACCAAAAATTTAATATTTAACTTTAAAGGGTACATTTTGTGGAAAGGGATTGAGGCTAAGCCCTAGCCCTGGTCGTATAAACCTCCATATGACCACGAGCACGGATTTTGGGGGTTATTTTAACTATCCCAAAAATTCCTCCGCCTGTCAGCAAGGCCATATTCTCCCACCGTTCCTGATTTATGGGTGCACCGGCCGGGTTTGGGTCAATTTGTGGGCTCATTAACAACAGAATTGGGTAAAAACTTAAAACAGTCATATCTTTCTCATTTTTTAACCAAATGAGGTGAAAAAAGAGTTAAAATGGGGGTTTTCGACAGTGCTGGATCTATTGGAGGTATTAGTTTTTCTGTTTGAGCTTTCTAAAGATCTGTAATTATACTTTTTATTATGAATTTAGATTTCTTTTCCAATTTTTATTGCAAAATTCTAGAACTAACTTTGTTCAATTGTCTTTTTTGATCTTCCAGATCATAGAGAGTTGAAGAAGAGAGCATACTCAGCAATATTGAAGCTTTTTATCCAATTGGAATATGAAATTTAAAAGGAAAAACACATGGATTTGATCTCTAAGTTCAGATTGTGGCTCTCAAAGGTCTATCTATTCTCCTCTTTTCTTTAATTTTCCTTCTCTTTCTTCATCCTCGTGCAAAATATTAGTGATATGGGTGGCTCTTATTGCACCACTAATGAAATACAATTTCAATTGAAATGAAAACATCACAAAAACTTGTTTTTATTTGTTAGTCCTATCCTATTGAAAAAAGAAATGAAACATTCTCTTAAGTATAAGAGAATTTCCAATGCATCCATTTGCATAAAAATATCATGAATAAACTCATATCCAAGTTTGAAAAATAAACCCTAGTGAATTCTTGGAAATGATTATGAAGATTTGATGTTAAAATTTGTAGCCTAATGACTAATTAAGACCAAATTTGAATGTGATATTTAGGTTTTTGATCTTCTTCAACTGTCATAGCACAAAGCTCTTCAGATCTTGTTGTTGCAATTGGATTTTTATTGTGTTTTTTTTTTTTTTAGTGAATGAGGATTTTCTATTTGTGGATGTTTTGTTTATTTCTATGTTTTCTATATGAAAATGAAAAATAAACTTAAATGAAAATGCCTAAATGTAGTTAACCCTAAATAAAAATGACCCTAAATGAAAAATGCTTCCTAAACAATCTTCCTAACTAGCTTACATCTAAGTTTGCTTCCTTGGAAATGGCGCCAAAATGTTGGTCTAATTTATTGAGGTGAATGAGAGCATTCATTTATTTATCAATCTGGGTTGGTAAACTTAGAAGCAAACCAAAGTATATGGAACCTTAGATTAAACTAGTGTAGGAAGTAGTTGTTTAGATGCAAATAATGCATATTACAAATCTAAACTATTTTGCAAAGAAAAGATTCACATGTATTTTATGAAAGCATAAAAATGTTTGATGAATGGAATTAGTTTACTTTAGAAGATAAAGAAGAGTCCTGGTTGTCCTTATTCAATCTTTTTATAATAACATTGCCAAACATATAAGAAATCAAGAAAGAAGCATATAAATGAAAGCAAGTAAATATTGTTTTCAGTTTAGTTCTTAGGTCATGGAGAAGAGTCTCCTAACTTATAAGTTCTTGGTTGTCCTTCTCACATAAAAAAAATAGGTACTGAAAGGAAATCAATCTTCACATAACAAAAGACACTTGCGGAAAGTAAATCACACTTGCATGAAAGGAAATAACATAAATTAAACTATGTTACAGATGTATGTGAATTGTGGTTGATGGGGATCCGTCCATTCCTCAATGAGCACACATGAACATCTATCACTACTTAAGAATCAAGCAACATTCATAACTCATAATTGCAAGAAAATGGTATTATTCATGTTGAATGAACAATCATAAATCTGATGCTAATGAATCACTAACAACTGTTGGCTTGCTTTGAAGGATGCTCCTCTTACTTATACATGAATTAGGGATATCTTCTCAATAAATGTAAATCCCTTAAATATCTACTAGATCCATACTTGTCTCAACTTATCCCTAAATACTAGATACAAATCCCATGACACATCAAGATCTCCATGATCTCTCTCCTTGGAATATGGTCCACCTCTTGAGTTGAAATTCGAATTTTTGCTTGGGATGCCAAGTAAGATCCTTCCAGAACCTCCAAATAAGCTTACACATGTCACAAAAATCATAACACACACACACAGAGATATATATATAAAATATATATATATTAAAATAATATATACAATTATATACAATATAACATATATATATTATAGAAACCATGTTAATTTCCTAGTTTTTAATCATAAATTCACTTAAAAATACATAAAATAAATAACTTTGAAAAATGGTTATTCTAACCCATATGATCATGAAGATGATTACTTGATATAAGGTTTTAGGCTAGATAATTATGAAATGAGGGCTAAATGGTTATGAAATTATGGAAATATGGATGAATATGGAAGACAATTTTGAGACTCAACAGAGATATTATGGATTGGGGAAGCATATTGTTTGACAATATAGCCACTCAAATCATGAATTATAGGAGAAAACATAGTTTTTCATAGAACGTGGTTCCCCTTTTCAAATGAGCGCCTATATAATGGATGCCATTTGTTGGGCACCAAATTGGCCTATCTTTTCCCCGCATTTCGACTCCTCTTTTCATCCCTTTTGTATTCATTCACATATATTTACTATGTAGAACTATGATGTAATTCCCCTTTATTGTCTCTTGGGATATTTAATTAATGAAGTAGAGTCATGAGGGTTTTACCTATGCGTACCACTAAAACGTGTTATGATCGCAGATTATCGAGCGCGGGTGTTGACTGCACGGCATATCGCAGCAGTTCTGCGATTCACAACAGCTGATCGATCATGACGAAACAACATAACTGATTTGCAGCGGTTCTCAACCATTTTTGGATCATTCATGTTCTTGCTCTCTCGCCGCTAGTGTTGTGATGGAGCTCATATATATCTTTGGGCATATAGTCGCAGTAGTTCTACAATTTACAACAGCTTATCGATCGCGACGAAACAACATAATTGATTTGCAGCTATTCTTAACCCATTTTTAGATCATTCATGTTCTTGCTCTCTCGGGGCTAGTGCTGTGATGGAACTGATGTATATCTTTGGGCATATAGTTGCCAGGTTTTGGGGAGAGATGTTATTCCCCTTTGTACTATATAAAAGGCAGGTCATTCTTGTATCAGGGGTTAGGTAGACCTTGCATTGTATTGTAGCAACATTATTCATATTAATAAGATACAAATATTTTTTTTGATCTATCATTCGTTGTGAGTAACGCAACCCTGATTAGAGAGTTGGGCGCACTCTTCTGATTAGGTGTTGCGTGTTTCCTTGTTTTGTGTATATTGTTTATTGCTGTGTTTATTTCTTGTTTGTTGTTGCAGATTCCTTAGATAATTGTGAATACCTTTTTAAGTTCTGCAGTTGAGTTTCTATTTCTATTTTAGAAATGCTTTGATCGGTAATCACAATCCCTTGATCGATGACAGATTGTAACCTTGCCCCTGCATATACCTTGCATGTTGCCTTGAAAAGAATACACACCCGGATTGATACATTAATGTAGGAAAAGGGGTGGATAAATTGTTCAAACCTGGACACCAACATTTTGGCGCCATTGTCAAGGAGGCTAACGAGATGCAAGACATGATCTGTATTAACCAAAGGGTCAATCTCTCATCTTGGGGAGAGAACGATCTTTCTCACTCTGCTCCAGGTCTTGAACGTAGGTATTTTTTATTTCACGCTTTTATTGTTTTCCTTTTTTATTAGGGCTGATCTCTTGCCTTAGAGAGGGAGGAGTCCTTTGACGCCCTGCTCCAGGCCCTGAGCTTAGATTTCCCTAACATTTTTGTTGTTTCTATTTTGAGAAACCCAATCTCTCTCCCCAAGGAGGGAGGGGTCCTCTAACGCCCTACTTCAGATCTTGAAGTGTAGGTTTTCTCGTGTGTGTGTGATTTTATTGATTGGGTTCTTGTCCCGGGGAGGGAGGAGTCTTTTAACGCCTTGCTCCAGGCCATGAACCCTAGGTTCCTATTTTCTTTTCTTTTTTTCCATTAACTGCCCTCTTTTCAACGTGATTTCTCATCCTGGTGAGGGAATGGTATTTTGATGCCCTACTCTAGGCCTTGAGCACTGTGGTTTGATCGCAACATCTGTCATCACACCAACTTTTATGAATAGAGAGCCAAATAAAAGGGGAAGAGGGAGATCCCCAAAGAAGGGAGGACAGGATTTGGGAAGGAACACTTATATCCAGCAAATCATTACAAAAGTTGAGTCAGAGGCATCTTCCCGTGCAGCCGTGAGGCTAGGTGCGTGACAAAATCTGAGGGACAATCTGTAGATCAACCAGTCTTGTTCATAGCACCCCCTACTGATTCGATACAACAGACCCTTCCAACAGCCGAGGAGACAAGCAACAATACACTTGTTAAAGGGATCCCATTGCTTGTAAGAAGAAGAAGTTGCAAGTAAAGCATCTAAAGGAACGGTCCATCCTAGTAAGGAAGAAGGAGTTGCAGAGAGGAGATTCGAAGGGTCCAGCCATTGTGATAGGGAGGAAGAGATTTTAGAGACATTTCTATCACCAAAGGATAGAGGGAGCGTTGTTAAGGCAACACGAACCCCTGTGATAAAAGCCCTTCCTACAGAGTCTGCTGAAATCCCTAGTGAGTATCGGAGGACATTCATGGCACCTACATCCTCTACATTGACTTCCCAATTGGGGACTTAGGGACTGGCACACCAACAAAGCCCATTCCTTTAATAGCTTTACCCAATTTCCATGGACTTACTTCAGAAGACCTTGACACGTTTTTGTTTGAATTTGACATTGTGTGTTGAGGGTATGATTACATAATGGATGCTCAGAAATTGAAAACCTTCCCTACCACGCTAAAAGGGACAACCCTGCGGTGGTTTATTGGTCTTGGGGGAAGGTCTATCACCACATGGGAGGAGATGAGAATTGCCTTCTTGGAGAAGTACCAGGACTACTGTGAATCACGGGATATTAAAGAAGAGTTTTTTAAATTTACACAGAAAGAGGATGAAAATATGGAAGACTGTGTGGAACGCTTTAAATACACATTGCAGAGATAAGGTCACTTTGACCTAGATAAGGACATTTTGAAAATTATCCTTCTCTAAGCCTTCCGAGAAGACTCTTTGGAATTGTTGAATATATTCGAAAAGGGAGATATATCAAAGGAGAAATTTGATACCATCTGTTAGTTGTGTATCCAATGCTCAAGAGGAGTTGCAAGGAATAAACAAGGGGTCCGATCAACAAAAGTATCTGGTGGAGGTGTTACAAAAGCCAACATTGGGAATCTGTTGGATAGCCTAAGGACTGATATCCTGAGTACCTTGTCTGAACCAATAGACACGCTACAGGTAAAACAGAAACAGCTAGAATTAGAAAGAACTATGGCCACATTTTTCCCAACATGCAGGAAGAAACACCCACAGAGGGAATGTCTATTAAACTTTGTAGAAGAGTGTGCAATCTGTGAGTTGAATCATGTGACAAGTTCATGCCCATCCTTTCTAGGACTAAAAGTGATTTTTCAAGGGATAAGCGAAGAGATGGAGCTTTTGTACTTTATGGGACCTAAAATGCCATGGCAACCTCAGCCGTCAATGGGAAATCAGGGTATGTTTCCGGATCCATCTCAATATTTTAGCAATTTTAATATAGGTCCCTAGACCATACCTTATCTTCCCATGTGGCCCCAATACCAGTTTCCACCTTGGCAGCAGTGGACTCCTCAAGCTAGTTCAAGTTCCTCGTGGGCTCTGAACTGGAGGGGACCTTCTCCTCCTGGTCAGTTTCCCTAGTTAATGCCACAACAACAACTTCAGTTTCCCTCTAATGTGCCTCCTGGTAATCAGCCTGTTCATCCCCAAATCCCTATCCAACCCAATCTGAATCCTAACAATAAAGGGGCTCAACAAGCTGACACCCTCAACCTACCTTCATACAACATCTCTACCGTAGAATTCTATGAGATGAATTTACAATTTGGGCGGACAATAGATGCTCAACCCTCACGAATTATCATTGAACAGATATACAATGAGGAAAAGGAACCAGAAATGGTTGAAGAGGAACCAAAGCGAGTCAAAAAAAATCATACACCTCCTCAATCGCTAGTTACTCAAAAACACCAAGTTGAACCACCCTATCCAGAAAGGTTGGATGTGAGTAAACCAACCCCTCAAGCTGAGTTCGACTTGTTAAGGGAGTTACATAATTTATTTGTCAATATTCCCCTGTTGCAAGCTATGAGGGATGTACTTATATATGTGAAAACTCTTAGGGAATATTGTGCTAAGAAGCCTAAAAAGAAATCAAGAGACCCACTCACCATTCACGTAATGGGGAAGCTATCAGATTTCATGATGGGAAGGTCCATGCTTGTAAAGTATGGGGATCCCGGGAACCCAATTTTAACTGTGCAAATTAATGGGGTAGAAATTCCAAATGTATTGGTAGATTTGGGTGCTACCATAAATGTCATCACTGCTGAAACCATGCATGCATTAGGTCTTCGTAACTTGAAACACACACCTACAGTGTTAGAACTAGTAGATCGATCCACAGTGAAATCGGTATGGAAGTTAGAAGATATCATGATTTCGGTTGATTCATGGCACTACCCTGTGGACTTCCTAGTACTCCAAATGCAATCTCCAGCTGGAGGCCATCCCCTGATTCTGGGAAGACCATGGTTGGCAACCGCAGATGCTTATATTGGGTGTCGGTTTGGACATATGATCATTTCGAATGGGCAAAATACTAAGAATCTAGTGTTATATCCTCTCGCGAAACCTAAACCATCAGCAAAATCAGTAGGCTGCAAGAAATCTTTATACAGGAAAGAGTCTGAATCAGAAAATGAGGAGTTAAGACCAGTTCTCACTATTAGATAGGCCCCCCAGTTGAAAGCCGAAATAGAAGATGGCGCAATTACTACCTTTATTAGTGATCCTTGTTCTGTTTCATATTTGAATCAGCAAATCTTGGAGTCTGTCTTGATCTATGAGACTCAGGAAAGTATTGGAACAATAGATGGATTCGATGAGCTACCTACAACTGCGGCCCATGATAGTATTTCTATGGAAATAAAACCAAGAAAAGCCCTGAATATCAATCCAAATCTGTCAGATTCCCAGAAAAAAAACAACTCCTGGATGTTCTTCGAAAACACAAAGAATCCTTCGCCTGGGACTACTCAGATATGAAGGGAATTCCTACTAATCTATGCACCCATCACATATACATCAAGGTGGATTGTCGTCCTGTGAGGGAACCCCAAAAAAGAATGAACCCTGCTCTGAAAAACATTGTTAAGGAAGAGCTCCAAAAGCTATTGGACGTGGGATTTATCTACCCCATTTCAGACAACCAATGGGTTTCTCCATTGGTAATGGTCCCTAAGAAAAATGGTAATTGGAAAATATGCGTGGACTACATAGAATTAAATAAGGCAACTCAGAAAGACCATTTTCTGTTACCATTCATTGACCAAGTCTTGGATACATTAGCTGGGAAGAATTTTTCTCCTTCCTGGACGGATTTAGTGGGTACAACTAGAACCAGATAGCTCCTAAAGATCAGGATAAGACCACATTTACATGCCCTTGGGGAACATTCGCATACAAAGTCCTCCCATTTGGTCTCTGTAATGCACTTGCAACATTCCAGAGGGAAATTTTAGGGATTTCCTCTGATCTGATGGATGATAGTGGTGAAATTTATATGGACGATTTCACGACATATGGAGATTCATTCGAAGAAGCATTAGTGAAGCTAGAAAAATTTCTTGAAAGATGCAAGCAGGCGCATGTCTTTTTAAGTACGGAAAAAAGCCATATAATGATGAATGAAGGAATAGTCCTGGGACACTTGCTTTCAGTTGTAGGAATCTGGATGGACCCAGCCAAGATAAAAGTAATACAACATTTTCCAATACCCAGAACACCCACTCAGGTACGTAGCTTTATCGTTTGTGTTGGTTATTACAGGCTCTTTATAGAAAATTTTGCTAAAACAACACATCTGATTTTTCAATTACTGACAAAAGATGCAGACTTTGTGTGGACAGATGACTGTGATGCAGCCTTTGTGAAGATCAATGAACTAGTCTGTAGTGCTCTGATCCTTAAAGAACCAGACTGGGCATTACCATTCCATATTCATGCTGATGCTTCCCAGATAGCAGTTGGGGCAGCAAGTGGATAAGGTACCATATGCAGCTTACTATGTTAGTAAGAACTTGGCTCCTGCTGAGTTAAACTACACAGTGACTGAAAAAGAATTCCTTGTTGTCATCTATGCCATCAACAAGTTCTGGCACTATATCACTGGTTACCCCACCTTTGTACACACGAATCATGTAGCCATCAGGTATCTAATGAATAAACTCGTTACTCTTGGTCGTATTACAAGATGGCTTTTGCTACTTCAAGAATTTGATATTACCATAGTAGATAAACTAGGGAAGGACAACGTGGTTTCTGATTTTCTATCTAGATTGGAAAATAATGTTGAAGGTACACCTATTGAAGATAGCTTTCCAGATGAATATCTCTTTGCAATTTTTGCTAACACTCCCTTGTATGAAAATATTGCTAACTATCTTGCTACAGGGAAGGTACCTTGTCATTTGTCATATAAGGACCAACGAAAAATTATTCATCATAATACCTGATATTAATGGATGGCAGGATACCTCTTTCATACAGGGGTTGATCAAGAGATTCAGCGCTATGTATTAGAGGATGATATCTATGAGATATTGAAGGATGCCCATTGTGGACCTTGTGGAGGACATTTTGGAAGAACAGGCCACAAGGTGCTGCAAATGGGATACTACTGGCCTTCTATCTTTCGTGATGCTAGAGATTATGTCCGAAGATGTGACACTTGTCAACGGATGGTACAACCTGGGAAATATGACAAAATTCCATTACAGCCCTAGCTAGTCCTTGAACCTTTTGAGAAGTGGGCCATCAATTTCGTTGGACCCATTAACCCACCTTCCCATCAGAAGGTTCACATCCTAGTCTGTACTATTTATGTGACTAAGTGGGTGGAAGCCATAGCGGTTGCGAAAGCAATAGAATAGGTGGTGGCAAAGTTTCTTTTTGAAGAGATTTTTGCCCAATATGGTACCCTGAGAGAAATTGTTTTAGATGGAGGAGCACATTTCACATCCCACATGATCGAGAGGCTTATGTAGAAATATGGGGTTAAACACAGAGTGACAACTCCTTACCATCCCCAAGTGAATGGACATGTAGAAAGCACAAACAAGGTATTGAAAAATATCTTGACAAAAACTGTGGCAAGTCATCGAAGGGATTGGTCACAGAAAATTCCAGAAGCTCTTTGGGCGTATATGACGACATGGCAAAATACAACCGGGTTTTCACCATTTGAGCTACTCTATGGGAAATCCCCTTTGTTTCCGGTTGAATTTGTGATCAATACACTCAGAACAGCTTTTAAAGTGGGATTAGACTTATCAGAGGCCCAGAAACACTGATTGGAATAGCTCACTGAGTTATACGAGATTCGTTCAATAGCTATCCAGAGAACCACTTCTATCCAATAGTAGAGAACGAAATGGCACGATAAATTTATCAAGAATAAGGTGTTTCATACAGGGGACTGGGCATTGTTATATGACTCTCAGTTCAAAGATTTTAAAGGTAAGCTTCACACTCGTTGGATGGGACCCTATGAAGTGGATGCTATATCCGACAATGGCACAGACAGATTGGTTACAGCAGATGAAAATCGTACTTCCTTCCTAGAGAACAGGCACCATCTGAAGTTATACCACCGTCCAACTTCTAAAGATGACTTCATCAAACATCTTTCTGATACATCTGGTTTGATGGTTGTTGGTGCAGAGAATGCTCCCTCTGCCTTTTGTTAATATATATATATATATGTGTGTGTGTGTGTGTGTGTGTGTTGTTACTATTTACTTGTTTGTCTTTTTGCAGGAATAAGAATTGAATTATGACAAGGAGAAACTGAGAAATTTTTCAAGTAACAGTCGTTGTTGTTACTCCACTGGTGTTGTTACTCCGTCGTTGCTATTACTCCACTGTTGTTGTTATTCCATGGGTGTTGTTACTCTGTCGATGTTGTTACTCCGTCGGTGTTGTTACTCCGTCAGTTGTTGTTACTCCACCATTGTTGTTACTCCATCATTGTTGTTACTCCGCCATTGTTGTTACTCTACCGGTGTTGTTACTCCACTGTTGTTGTTACTCCGCTGATTTTGTTACTCCACTATTGTTGTTACTTCATCGGTGTTGTTACTCTGTCGATTGTTGTTACTCCATTGGTGTTGTTACTCCGTCATTGCTATTGCTCCATCGATGTTGTTACTCAGTAGTTGTTGTTACTCCGCCACTGTTGTTACTCCGCCGTGCTGTTACTCCACCATGCTGTTACTCTGTCGGTGTTATTACTCCGTCGGCATTGTTACTCTGCCATTTTCATTACTCCACCGGTTATTTTTGCTATTACTCCACCACCAGGTAGGTCGCCAGGTACACCTTCATTGACTCTTACAGATTTAATTAAAATATTCCAAAGAAGAGACTAGTACGTGTCGCAGATGGCCGCATTTAAGTTCGGTGGGGTCCCGTCATAAAGAAATGACAACATACCTAAAATCGTAATCATATCACATCATTACCAAATCCAATGAGAACGGAAACCAAAAATTGTGCGATTTTTTAATCATGATTCCTATGCATTGGAATTTGAAATCGTATGCCAAGAACTTTACTGGTCATTTCCCTAGTACATTGTATTCAATTATCATAATCATTCACCTGTACTGCCATACCCTACCATTATTTGTTGTGTTTTTCGAGGTGTACCAGCCATTATTATCATTCTTTTACCCCGCGGCCACCATGCTAAAAATATTGTCATCGTCAATTGGGTTGCTATTACTCTTCCCCTACCAGCCGACTGTATCCATCATGTTGATCCAGTTCCTACAACAATGGGTGGGTTGGCTATGCACCATGAGCCAGAGGGCACGAAAATGGTCCAAAGCAATCAGGAAATATGGCAGGTTTTTGAAAATGCAAGGTGGAACGTCTATTTCGACAAATTGCAAGGGTTTAACGAGGTGATTGCGATTGAATTTGCACTCAGTTTAGAGGAAGGGAGCTTTCGGGTTCGAGGGATAGAAATCCCTATTACAAAAGAAACCATTTCAGAGGTCAGCGAGCTACCCCAGCAAGGGCAGAAATGGTTTTCATGAAGAACCGCCCTTCGGGAGTTCCCTGAAGCATTCTTGCAGGTCGTAGAAAATGTTGTTCAAAAAGGTCAGGGGTATGACCGAAATTCATTACCACACCCGTGGGGTGCGATAACAGGTTTTGTAATGAGATACATAACTTGTGAGGGGAGGTATACCACCATGTTTAAATACCATTTTAGAATATTGGCTCACCTCCGGTTCCCACAGGCGGAAGCCTTCTCATTGAATATGCCTTTCTTCCTGTTAAGGAGTCTCCAGCCGATGGCGCACTCTACTCGACGTTTGCGACAAGTGGAAACAGTCATTATCAACCATGATATGGTCTAGCTGTTAGTCATGCATGCAATTGGTCGATTTCAAATCCCATGGGAAAAATTCTAGGATTCTATAGAGGAAGAAATAGCAGTTGCTAGAGCCGCTGGAGAAGAAGAACCGGAAGTGATGGAGGAAGGAACTGGAGTAGAGTATGAATACATAGATCAAGAGGAACCAAAGGAAATGGAAATGAGCCTGAGGGGCTGGAACAAAATTAGGAGCATGAACCAGGGAGGATAGTTGAGGTTGCTCCACAAGAACTAGCCTCGACCGTGGAACCGATGGAAGAAGAAGTGCTTCAGCAAGGGGCCAATATAGAAAGGGCCACCAACACCACGACCGAGGTTATCCCTCAAGAACCAACCTCGACCATGGAGCCAGTGGAGCAAATCAGCAGCTCTATAATAAGCGAAGAGGGACCACATCATTGCGGTCGGGGGTGTCCCACAAGAACCACCCTCGACCGTAGAACCAATGGAGGAAGATGAATCAGGACGAGAGGGGCCCGAAGCTGAAAGAACTATGGGGCCAACAAAAGAAGAGGCTATGGGTATAATGGATGGAATTGATGTGATTATGAAAGAATCCAATTATATCAATGTCATGCTGGAAGAAACAGTGCCAGCATTGTCTGTTCAAGAACTGTTGGACACGGAAGGTGGTGTTACACAAGAACCACCGTCAACCTATCCGACCCTGGAGATGACAAAGGAATTAGATGTTTGGATTGACGTTGTTCCATAAGAACCAACGTCAACCTTAGAACGGGGGACTGCACAGGCAGGGGTTTTAACCCAGACCATAGACGATGAAAATAGAGGGAAAGAGCCTGAGGCCACAACTAGGGTCGAGATATATCAGGTAGGAAAATTCTTTCAATTTTCCTCTTACTTCTCCATTCCAAAAGGGACAAGGGTGTCTCACTCTGCCCGATACATAGGGGAGGATGTGGTCGTTCCGCTGATTTTGAAGTATGATGGGTCGAAGAAGGAACCAGCTGCCACAGGTTTGTTGGTTGTAGATCCCCAAGAGACCTTTCCTAGGAACCCAAAATAGAGGAAGAGGCAGATGTTTTTGAAACGAGGGAACCTGGAAGGGAAAGTTTGGCTGAACCACTGATGGACGTCTATCGAGTGAGCTCGCCACTTATCGAGATAGCTTCACAGCAGGACGAGGTAGGAGATAGTAAGGAAGTGGATGCTCCCCAGGAAGAGGCACCAAGCAAAGAAGGCCCATCAATTAACCTTGTGGATACTCCCTCGAGTAAGCCACCACTTGTCGAACCGGATGTAGTACCAGATGAGGTGGTGGTCAAACAGGAATGAGTAGAATTGTGTGAACAACAAAGGCTGCCTGTGAAGTAGAAATATCACCTGCAATTCAAAGAAAAGATGCGACTCAAAATAGAGGTTAAGGGGCTAAGAAAACAGATGCATCAATTGAAGAAACAGGTGAAGAAATACAATCGGTAGGCTAAGAAGCCCAAAAACATGAATGCTGAAGCAGGGACACAGGTAGATGAAGTGGCAACAAATTCTGTTGCCACTCAAACAAACCCGATAGAATATTTGTTTGAAGGTCGTGAGTTTTCTTTGACGGCTGGGGTACAAACTTGGAAATCCACCACGGCGCGATATCGGAATAAAGCAAAGAAAGCCCAAGAATGAGCATCCACGACTATCTTTGAATATGTGGAGCGCATTGATATAATGTGATCAAGGCATGAAAAGCAGCAACTCAAGGTGGAGTGGATGGAAAGGCAAGTAGCAGAGTTAAAAACCAATAAAGAGTAGATGCTCCATTTAGCACAGGAAGTGATGGCATGTCACCCTCCCGCTTCCAGTTACTATTTATTTTTGCATGAATGCTTTCTTTTCTTTTGTTTGGAAAGCATCCAGAAAGAAATTAGTCACGAGATTGAGGACGGTGTACAGTTCCTCTGAATATTGAGAGCCCATGATGTGCCAACTCAACATTTGATGTGTGAGCTTTACATGCATGGGTATATCTTTCGTGTTGAAAGAGAATTTAATATGGTTCCATATGTGGGGGACATTCATTTAAGGGCCCTCACCTCTTACACTTTTAATCAGATAAGATGACAGAAGGCTTATGATATGTTTGAGTCAAATCAGACCACAAAGCTTTTTATATTAAGAGGAGAACCCGAGAGATCATGGACTATGTATAATAAGTACACTACATTTTTGGAAATTATGGGAAATAAGGAACGGATGCTAAGGACACAAAAGTGGTGCATTGATCTTTATGTCAAACAACTGGTCACGTTTCAAGCTGAGGCCCTGTATAGTTGTTAGAAAAGGTGGATGATGTCACCCACATCTGTCCGGAATAGAGAACCGTTTGGAGCACCAGAGTTTGCATGAGCACTCAACAGGGTGCCAAGATATGTGGCATGCATCCAAACATGTGGGGTCTGGTGGATGGGAATTCGATTTCAGTACCCTATCCTATGGTTACCAGTAGAGCACTACACCCCAGCCTATAATGTACCAAATGACTGGTGGAAGGAAGTTCTCCTCTTAGCGGGGTTTAAGGTCCCAGGAATAGAAATGGTCGTGGAATACGATCTCGCCTAGCTTCAAGAAGCACACAGCCTATCCAACCCAGACCTGCGGAGACGACGAGCTGCATGAGGGCATTTAGAAGGCTAGTTGGGGGGAGATGTTGGGCACCAAATTGGCCTATCTTTTCCCTACATTTCCACTCCTCTTTTCATCCCTTTTGTATTCATTCACATATATTTACTGTGTAGAACTATGAGGTAATCCCCCTTTATCGTATCTTGGAATATTTAATTAATGAAGTAGAGTCATGAGGGTTTTACCTATGTGAACCACTAAAACATGTTATGACCGCAGATTATAGAGCACAGGTGTTGACCGCACGGCATATCGCAGCAGTTCCGCGATTCACAGTAGATGATCGATCACGACAAAATAGCATAACTGATTTGCAGTTGTTCTCAACCTATTTTTGGATCATTCATGTTCTTTCTCTCTCAACGCTGGTGTTGTGATGGAACTGATGTATATATTTGGGCATATAGTTGCCAAGTTTTGGGGAGAGATGTTATTCCCCTTTGTACTGCATAAAAGACAGGTCATTCCTTTATCAGGGGTTAGTCAGACCTTGCAATGTATTGTAACAACATTATTTAGATTAATAAGATACAAACCTTTTTGATGATCTATCGTTCGTTGTGAGTAACACAACCCTGATCAGAGAGTTGGGCCCGCTCTTCTGATCAGGTGCTGCGTGTTTCCTTGTTTTGTGTGTATTGTTTATTGTTGTGTTTATTTCTTGTTTGCTGTTGCAAATTCCTTAGATAATTGTGAATACCTTTTTAAGTTCTACAGTTGAGTTTCTATGTTTGTTTCAGCAATGCTTTGATTGGTAATCACGAATCCTTAGTCAATGATAGATTGTAACCTTGCATGTTGCCTTGAAAAGAATACGCACCCAGATTGATACATTAATGTAGGAAAAGGGGTGGACAAATTGTTCATACTTGGACACCAACACCATCCATTTCACCTTTGATTTTACTTCTATGGGATGAAAATGGGCTATAGAAGACCCTACTCCTATCCATATTTATCATGAAATACTCTAGGAATCAAAATTTCACCCTCATTTCTATAAACATTTCCATCGAGTAATGTTGCCCATCCACCAAAGTGTCTTTGATTAGAAGGCCCCTAGATTTTCACCTGAAGCTAACAGTGATTTGCTATAAATTGGGAATTGGTTTAGACAAGAATCATTCACTTATGTCTAGATCTTTGGTAGTCTTTCATGTCCCCATGTTTTTCCCTTATACATCCCTGATAAAGTTCTTCCTTGAGAAATATCTTACCAGACTGTAGGACATGGTCTTTCAAAGGACCTGAGTCATGCTAAAAAGACATTGTAGCCTACTTTTCCTATTCAATATGGTGTGTATCCGTTGGATAATTATAAACATGTTGGTATTGAGATTGAAGAGATTCAGAGTTTAAACTTCCCAACTATTCTGAATAGGCAATATGATCCTAAGGGAACTTCCAAGAAGGTCATTGCATGATCAAGTATCAAGCAATTTATGCATGAGCCAGATAAGTTTGATGAATTATTTGAGCTAGCCTCTGCCTATTCAATGGTTGTGAAACTAGCAACAACACAATTAAATCCAAAGGAAATAACTCAATTCAATCAATACAAAGATAAAATGATAGCTCAATTGCCTATGGATTTATTGAAGTTCCCTTAACAAAACACAAAACAAGATAAAATCTTGGCTATTTCAGCACAGGTTACTGATGTATCCCAAGTAAAAGAGACAGGCGCTTCCTCTTCTTCTCATGTGGAATAAAATATGTCAATTAAAAAACTTGATGCAATATATGAACAATTTAATCAAGTTATTCAAGAAACAGGTCCTCAATATCTAAAGACTCTATTACAAGAGAAAGTTTCACATACTCTTGAAATTATAGAAAAAACCCAACTTACCGTTGAGACTTTTAATAGGACTTTGGACACTGATGACATAGAAATCATTCTGGAATTCTCGACCTCCTGGGTCTTTTTGAAAGTTGATTCCTCTCAACATATTTTATAGTCCACAACATAAAGTCGTTGTAAAAAGGAAAAGAAAAATAAGGAAGATTGATCAAACCCTGACCTTAGTCCCCGAAAATACTTCATTTGAAGTAGTATGGAAAAGCTCTCAATCTACTCCCGCAGAGGATCTTGGTAGACTTTCACAGTTTGCAAGATCATATGCTTTTGCCACCATAAACAAGGCCATCGAAGTACATCAACTTCTGAAATAAAAGGATGAAAGAATTATGCAGTTGGAACAAGGTATGGAGAATGAGAAGAAAACGATTTCTCAACAGTGGCAAGTACAACTTGCAAAAATTCAAAAGAATTTTGATGCCTTGAAGCTTCAACATGAATCCGATTTGAAAATCCAGGATACTCAAATCTAAGGGTAACACAGTATTGAACAATTGAAGATTAATACTAAATTGGCTAAATTCAAAAAGGAAGTAGGAGGATTAAATACTCTCCTTGTGCAACAACAGATTACTTTCTGTCCAAAATTAAGCATTATTCATGATTTTTTCAGTGTCAACATTGTAGGTTGTGGAAGGCTAGCAGCAACAACATTTCCATCTTTATAGTTGTGAGTGGTAGACTTCCTTGTTTCCATAATTTGGCTTTCAACTTTTCTTTCCACCTTGAACGCCTTCTCCAATGAATGAGGTTCTCAAACCTCATGTTGGATGTTATCTTTTAAAGTCCTTGTGAATACATCAATCCTATGTGCCTATGGGATATCATTTACCTTGATATTCAATATTTGGAAGTCCTCAATGTGCTCTACCATTGAACCCTTTTGTTTGAGATTTATCAATTGGCTAAAGAAGGAGTTTCTCTTTGTATCCTCATAATGTGCTACCAATTCTTCCACAAAAATTGTCTGAGTGACAATTGATTTACGACAACAAATACATCGATACTAGAAAAACTGATTTTTTTCTAAATATAAATATGCAATGTATATTTTTTGTGTGTTCGACACATCATGTAGATCAAAGAATTGCTCCATCTGTAGTATCCATGTCACCAGATCATTACCATCAAACTTCCTCATATCGATATTTGGAATGTGGTTAGTCTTCAACCCACTGTGGGAATCTCTAAAATCATAATTTGTATTCATTTTATCCTCATCATGATTTTCGTGGAGTACCTTGTCACCACTAGGAAACATTTTTTGTAGCAACTTTGTCAAACCTTCCAGGTCCCTTTTCATTTCTATTTTTAAACCATCCTTCAAACCTTCCATCTTGGCATTCATCATTGCTTCCATGTCAGATTTCAAACCATCCATATTAGCTTCTAGGTCATTTTTGGTTACTCTTTGCGATAGTGAAATTTGCTACACTTGGTCTCATAATTTTGATATATCATGTTACATTTCTTCCTCTTCTTCATGCGTCATAAAAGAGATTCTGGTTGCTTCATAGGTGTGTCAAATTTTTTTGTTTCGAGACATTTTAGAACTAACAATGATATATATGCTTCACTATTCCCTTTGAATCACTTCAAACTAATTTTGCAAACAAAAGTTATGAAAAAATTTAAAAAATACACACCTTTTTCTTTCTTTTTAGGAGATCGATCTTGAAACTATTTTATATTTGTAATTTCAGATCTCCAAGGTATGAAATTTCATCCTATGGTATCCCTTTGAGTCTTATTTCCAACCCCACAATTCATACTGATATTGGATTCTTCAATAAATAGTTATGCCCAATCTCCCACAATGACCTGATTATAGACGAGTTCAATAGAGCGAACTTATATGGTGTTCCACATGTCATTTTTTTGACCTTGGCCCTAAAAATGATACATGAAAAGCTACAATCCATTAAATTTGTCACTTTTTATGAAATTAAAATCTGATGCTCGGAGAGAAATTTATGAAGATTTTCCCTAGGTCACCTGTTTGAGATGGAATTTTGGAGCCTGCAAGAACCCTAACTTCCTTGGATAATATCTCTGAAATATAGCAAACCAAGATCTGAAATTTTTACACGAAGTTCACCTATATTTAGGTTCCATGTGGTTGCAATTTTAGCTTTTGAATCATCATAGAAACAAATTTATAACGAAAATTCCAAGATGACATGTTTGAAGTAGTGAAACCCTAGAATTCAAAGCTCTGATACCAAATGTTATGCAACTAGCTCACAAAACAAAAGAAAAGATATATCAACAGCATATATCATATTCAAGGGGGAAACCTCCTTTACATTACATAAATGAACAATTCTTGGATGATACAAATGACAAGACTTCCTTGGTATATATAGGAGTCTATGGGGTCATAATATAATCAAAGTCTACATAACAATAATAATGTAAGGGCACAAAAATAAAAATAGTGTGCTTCTATGGGGCACAACAATAACAATATGGGGGCTACATGGGCACAACAATAACAATAGGGGGGTACACTAAGAATAACAATAAGGGGGATACACTAGTATTATAGGGACCTAACATCGGGTTTGGAAAGACATTTTTGGATGCCTACTCTAGCAGAAATGATGAGGACAACAATTTATTATGTGATATCAATATTAGATTCTTTTATTTCATGATAAAAAATATGGAATTCAAATCTTGTTGCCAGTTATCTGTAATTAAGGGATTTTTATTTTTTCATGTATAATCAATTTCAAAGGAATCAAGCTCAAACCAATATTGCTCATAACGAATTGAGCTATAATGTATGGGTACAAGGAATATCCTAATATAAAACCCTGATTATGGAGTATCATGATTTACTTAAGTCACTATCATTATTTTCTATAGTTATTGCAAATCAATAGGAAGAAAACTCCTATTGTGTTAAACAAATTATATCCCAACATGCTTAACATCCTAAATTTCTTATTGTAACAATCTAGGGGTCCCTTCCCCTTGCACTCCTATGCATGCAAGTTGTTTCAAACATGGGATACACATACCATTATATTTTATGTATCTATCAATCAAGCATTCTTAAGCCTTTATAACTTTTACATTTCAACGGTTTTATCATTAGAAAAATATCAGTGTGGAAGAAGATCAAGGGGTTTTGTTTCTAATTCTTTTTCATAACTTATAATTCATAGCAACTCTACTACATTTCCTGATCCAAAAATGGATTCT
>APFE031017045.1:40191-53273 GCA_000404065.3 Pinus taeda
TAAAAATTAGGGTGATAATGGATTCCATGAATGATGTGTCTCAGAATGATTCACATGATGATGTTGATGTGCAGACAAAGGTAGTACCTTTTAAAGGAATTGGTAAGGAATAGTTAGAGTTCTTATCCGATTGAGATTGCATGTCTATTGGTGCATCTACATTATATTTCAACTCAGCTTCGAAAGTACTGTGTTCTTAAGTGAAAGTTGAAGGATGAAATGCATGCATGAGCATGAGATGCATGAACAAAGGGATGTTGATGATTTCCTTGTTTTTGAACATGTATGTAAAATTAACTTGCAGGGTTGATTGCTTTGACATGCATGTGATGCCATGTTGACTTGGGAGAAGTTAACTTGGTCTCCTAGATGGGGATAATAATGAAGTGTTTCATCTTTTGAAAAAGAGTTATAATGGTCTTTTCCTACATGCTTGACTTGAAGGGTCATTTGTTTAAAGGCATGTTTTGTGGGCTTGTTATCTAGTCCATCATTTGTATGCAGATGTAAGACATGGAGGTGTTCACAAGATGTGAAATTTTGTTTCTTTTGTTGAAGCAGGAGTTTAAGCCATCCAATTATTGTTGTCTGTATTTCTATTGTTGTTAACAATTGTTGTTGACAGCTTGTCAAACAGGTACAAATGAAAGTTTTGTGGAGAAGATGAACTTCACATTTGTTTGAGCCACCTTGGATCAATGATGAAGGCAGAGAAGCTCAAACTACCTTCTATGACCACTTCAATAGAAGTTCTGCAGAAAGGCAAGGAGGAAGACAACTCTTCCTAGGAAGACCAGCCCATCCAAGAAGGGAAGTGGTCAGAAACTTGGGTTAGAGGCACTATGCAAGGCAAGTGTAGGGAGCCTGAAAGAAAAGTGTGAGTCCCTCTCATTTACTGTTCAAATTAGTATATCAGTCTTTTGGAGACCAAAAGTTTTCTTAGTGGGAAGGCGTGATCCAAAATGGATCCCGGATAAACCTCTAATTCTAAAAGACTTCATATAAGAGGTGAAAGGTGCCAAATGGCACACATCCTTTGTAAATTAGAGGAAAATGAAAGTCGCAAACTGCTCTTAGAAATAGTCTAATTGCAGAGACCCCTTCATTCTGAATCCAACACAACTTGAATGGACGAAAATGGACTTCAAATGAAGAAGTTATCACAAAGAGAAGCTCCCCTCATTCTTGGGAAAAGAGGCAAAAATCCTTTAAAAATGGGCAAAAGACCCTTATAAGGGAAAATCACATCGCATGAGGCCAAGGCTTAAAGTCAGGTGGAAGGCACCCTCAACATCCGATGATCGGATCAGTGGGTCGAATTGGAGGCAGGCAGGCTATACCCAAGGCAAAGGTCTCGGGCTAATGTGATGGTGCGATCGCCGAAATCAGCGGATCGGAATTGGCGATACCAAAAGGCAAAGGCGGGACCCCAGGCAATGCGATATCACGATCGTCGATATCAGTAGATCGCAATTGGAGCTACATAGAGGAGCGGCTATAGACATATATATATATATATATATATTATTATATATATATATATATATATTGCGCAATGCGATTAGTCGGACCCGATGGAGTTCTGAAATTCAAATGAATATTATTTTAAGTCCGCACTAAGCCAATTTTGCGATATTTCCATGTTTTAATGTATTTTTGAAATACAAAGGGAAACCTTGGAACTGGGCCAAAGCGACTTGCGATAGCGATTATGGGCGGACCCGATAAGACTATGGACGTGATTTCATAACATTTTAAGTCTTGCTAAACGGCCAAAGATGTGTTTTCGTACGCTTCTATGTGTATTGCATTATGTGTCCATTTCTGCACAGGAAAGCAAAACGACCAGTTTTCCCGTGTGTCGGTCCCTTTCCATTGGAAACTGCCATGACACTTGTGTGTTATGAAGCTTAGAGAGCCACAAAGGTGAAAGAGAATGATTATGCGCAGAGAAAACGACTGTGGAAGCTGCAGAGTCGGAGGACTACGTCAGAGAAGCCAGAGAGCTCAATTGATGGGCAGGGAGAGAGCAGGTTGAGCAAACAGCGAGCAAGAGCTGAGCAAGCAGAGAGTCTTTGGAGTCACTCGGAGGTCAAGTGAAAATCAAAAGAGCTCAATTGACAGCAGCGTATTGTTGTTGAAGGTTGCTGGAGTTGCTTGGAGGTCAAATGACTCACAGAGGCCGAGAGAAAGAGCTCAGAGAAGCCAAAGCAAAGAGCCACGAGCCATAGCCAGAACCAAAGAGCCAGAGCAAGAGCCAAGAACCAGAATCGGAGCCAGAGACAAAGAGCCAGATCTAGAGTCAGAGGCGAGAGCCAGAGCTAGAGCCAGAGCCAAGAGCCTGAGCTAGAGCCAGAGCCAAAAAACCGAGAGATTTAGAGCCAAGGATGAGATGGTAAAGTAAGCCCATCGTGTTATGTGTAAACCGATGGATTTGAGTCAAATACTTGTAAAGAACTGCTGCCATAATCCCAGAGAGCCTAGTTGAGTTGACTAGAGCTCATGGAGATGTAGCCCAAGAGTTGTGGGTGAACTCCTAATTAACTTGTTGTTATATACACCTATTTCAAGCACATTTTTAATTCCGCATTGGTTAATCAATAAGACTTGGGAATATTCAACCTTGGAAGTGGGAGAGGTTCTTGTAAGTTAGACAAGAAACCTAAGAGCCCCATTTTCAGATCATTTCCCTTAAGAAATTACTTCTCAATTGGGTTTACCGTTTCCTCCTAGATTCATCACATCCTTCTACTTAAGATAGATACTTCATAGGACCATATTAGCATTTAACATGTCGATCTTGTGCATTCATATTTATAGTCAGTACACCAAATCTACTCTGATAGTGCAAGAATTACTTGGTTGTTATCTTCATCATCATGTAATTCTATTTACTCAATCACAACTCTTTGGAAGTCCATCCATATGTGACTACATTTTCATGTAACTCTCCTTTGTTAAAGTGTTCAGTAACCCCGGAGAGGGTCTTAGTTTCACTAATTAATACCAAATATATGATTTTAGTTTCTGACTTATTGGTTTCATGTGAATATTCATAAGCATGCATACTAATGTGCTTGTGCACTACCTATGTTTTCTCATCATTCGTGTACATTCATGAAATGACACAACCTACCTTACGAGATATTATAGTCATTCAAATTATTGGTCCTATAGTATTAATCATAACATGTTTTCTTCTATCATATCATAGAAAATAGTAAGAAATCATACCAATACCAGCTCTTGGTTTACTCGCCATTCATGCATTCATATTGTTGCTAAAAAACGATTTTCAAGAGGGAAATTCTTACCTAATTTCCTTCCAATATTTTGTGCACAGTAAACCATATTGGCATGCCTATCAACAATTATTGGATACTACTTAATCAGCAAGAGTCTCGAGGATGGCTTTTTCACTCCTCTTTACCAACATTTTCATCAATGCTTTATTATCCAAAACCTTGTCCCCACAAGGCTATTTACAACATCCATATTATCTTCTCTAGCCATACGGTTAACCTGCTCTTGGTTACATGTTCATCATTAATCCATAGTTAGTCATAATAATCATTTTATGATAGAAAAATACTTTGAGTCTTTATTCACGCTATATGCATGCTCATTCATTAGTGTATGCACTTGGAATTCTTTTTTGAATGATACACTAAGTTCCTATGCATTCTTGGCTATTCAATCTCTTGAAATTTTGTCATGCCTATCATCTTTACTCATTATCATATAATAACTCTTCCAAAACTTGAGGAAAATTAATTTAAATAGCAAGAGATAAGTTGAGATAGGCCCCCTCATAATTATTTTTGTATCAATTGGCCATGTGCTTCTACAATTATCATTTTACCGATTTATTCAGGGAAACTCTAGTCAACCTACATATTGTATCCTCTTTCACAGCCTTGGTAATCGAAATTCCACTAAATTTTCTTCTTCCACTACATCTTCCATAGTCCCGATTCAGTTTCTTAATAGAGATATGTTACACATGTCATGATGCCTATGGAATTCTTTTTCTAGTAATCATGGATCTAAACAACCATGTTGTAGTACTTAATAATCGTGTTTCTATGGTGTACAACCTTGTTGTTGTACTCCTTGCTCGGGAACCTATGTTGTGTGATTTAACTTCAATCCATTACTATGGAAATTATATTCTTGATATATTCATCTCTTGGTGTCTCTATGGCCCTCCAAGCCTAGTGTTTGAGCCACAACTCTGATTAATTATCTCTCCCTAGCCCATTTAGTCTAAGTATTGAACCTTAGCTCTGAACCCTGTAACACAACTAGCCCCTTAACAACCCTATCAAAGTTGTGAGGTATCTAGACCCAAACTCCTTGGTCACCTTAAAGAAGTGGGGTTATCAAATCCATCTTCTTATGATATATCTATATACTTTAAGTAAGTAAGTTAGTGTTGTTTGATTTGAAAAACTAGTTTAAATTTTTGCTTAGTATCTATTTTCTGTTCGGTTGTTTTCCTCCTATGAGGAGACCCGGAAATTAGATATGGGACCGAGACCTCTTGACGGATAATGTTTCTTTTGGAATGTATTTAGTGCTTTGTTTTTGGAAACGTAAACTGTTCATGAGTTTTACGTCTTCAGAAGATACATTAACAGACTTTTGTACAGAAAAGACAGTCACTTTTCTGTAGTAGCTTTATGATATCATCATAACAGCAAAAGGAATGCCCGGGCATATAGAATGTAACTTTTTATCTTGTTTATAAAAAGTTTGCTTTTTTCTTTGGAAAAAAGTAAGTTAGAGTTGTTTGACCAATTAAGTGTTTTAGTTGATGTTCTCCTTTTGTCTATGAAATCAAAGGTTAGATCCAATTTTGTGTTCTAAGAATGTCAAACAAATTGGAAACAAGTTTAATAATATTAAAATGCAGTCATTATGACCAAAAAGAAACAAACGAAGAGTTATGGGATTTATTGTTTCTAAAGGGTGTTTATGCTTCTTAAAAAGCATACATGATATGATGAAAAAAAATGTTATTATATGTGTTTCCATTGGTTCATAGTACTAATTTACCATCACCTTCATAGTGACATTCACATTTTGCTAAAGTTCAAGTTAGGTTAGTGCAAAATACATAAAAAAAAATAATAAAATAATAAAAAATAAAAATAAAAAATAAAAAAATTCAATTTGGTTGATTATGGAGGGTTTGGTCAATGGATTTGCATGCATTTTGATGCAAATAGTTTATTATAATTCCATAAATGACTTCAACCCAAATGAAGTAATTTTTACCACTAAAAAGGTTGGCCTTATGTTACATTTTAGAAATAGGAAAACAAAATCTTGGGAAATTGTGATATTCGAAGGAAATGAAAATTTAAGAAGGTGAATTGTAATTTAGCTTTGGATTTTGGGTGTAATTGGTTCTTTGAAGTATTCTAAAGTGAAAGGAGGAAGAGCTCATAACATCCCTTCACACTCACATTCTTCAATATGAACTTGGAGACCCTAGTGCCCTTGCATACTTAATTGAACATTGTTGAAGCCATGTCTCATTCTAGGGGAAATGTGTGGATTGAGGAAATGTCTCACTAGTGTGGAAAGACATTGTGGAGACCATAGGCATGACAAATTCATTAGCTCTAGAACGGGAAATCTGGAGAAAGCTACATATTAGGAAAACTCAAAACCAAACAAAGCTAGAGATTAGCACACTTTATAGGTTTTGAAGCACCTTCTAAGAGTCCAAAATTGGGAAAACAAATTTGATGTTGTTATTACCTAATATGGGGAAGACAAATGGAATTCTTAGCCTCCTTTAACACTCTTTATAACATAGTATTGTGCTTATTGGCTCATATCAAGCTCCTTTCAACTCATGGCCTATCTCATGTCTCAAAGTATTCTACACCTACTACTATTCCTAAAAACTCCATTAACCCTTTTGGAAGTGATGTTGGTAACCTGGCAACCCATGTGGATTCTATTGTTGACATAGAGCTTAAAGCTTAGGTTTTATTAATTTGTCATGTTTTGTGTGGTGTTGTCTTCTAGAGTCATCGCATACAAATTTTTGGAATCGATGTTTCGAACCATCCTCTGTGGTTCATCATCAGGATATATCCATGAGTGAAGAAGTCAGGACTCAATAGTGTAAATAAATAAAGGTGAGGGTTTAGATGGAAATGAATGGCAGCCGACCAATTTTTGAAGGAGAATGAATTGACAAGTGGTGATTAATTAAGATTTAGTTTTAATCTTAATTTTTAATGATTATAATCATAGTTTTAATATGTATCTAGTGTTTTCTTCTTTTTAGGATTGTTAATAATTAAAAATTATTGATATTAATTCATAAATTAATTATTACTGTTTTTTATTTAATGTAACTTATGTTTAGTAGGATAATGTCTAATATTTATTAAACATTATAAAATTGAATTAATCTATTTCTAAATTAAATATTTATTTATCGGATGGAAATTAAAACTAAATTTAAAAGTTTGCTTTTATCTCCTTCTCAAATTATTAATGTTATATGACTTATTTAACTCATTACTAAATATTATTATTTTGGGATTGAGATTAAATGGAATTAAAAAATTTTGCTACAATTAAAATTGAATTAAATTAATTTTAATTTTAAATTATTCTAAATTTATAATGTATTTTTTTTAATTTTTAAAAATTAATTCATATTAAATATTATTAATCAATTATTAATTTTAGAATTGAGATTTAAATTGAATTAATTTTGGCGGCCATTTAAAATTAAATTCAATTAATTTTAATTTGAAATTTTTTATTATCGCTTAAAATGTTATAGTAATATTAATGATATGTTTATTAAACGTATTTTAATAAATTTTTAGTAATATTAACGATATGTTTATTTGCGAATTATAAGGAAAACTTGGAAAGGTCAAATTCATTGATAAGAGGGCAAGTAGTAGCTAGGAGTAGGTGGAATCACAGGTTAGAGCAAGAATCCAATTATCACTGATTTTCCAGCCTTCATTGTGGTTAAGGTTGTAAGGGTGTTTTCCTATTTCGATGGCTTCTCTAAATTTTCTATGGTGATAATGATCAATCTTGGCCACCACACAGGGGTTCTCAATACAAATATGATGATTGGTTTTATTGGAGTGTTCAGCCAAAGCTGAGGTCTTGGACCAGTTATGTTAATGTCAGCGACATGCTCTTGAATCCTAGTTAAGATAGATCGACCTATCTCACCGATGTATGTTTTGCCACAAGAGTAAGGAACAAAACAAACCCCTTCATGGCATTTAGATCAATAAGATCTTTTACAGATTTGAGGCAGCGGCTAATGGTGTTCATATGCTTGAAGGTAGTTTTTATATTGTTTTTATTTAGAATGTTCGCAATTTTATCAGCGGTGCCCAATATGTAGGGGAGGTGGACCTTACCCGCATAATCATCCCTTGGTTGTTTTTTTTAGGATTCTCCGCCCTTTTGAAAAAATTGATCCCTTGGTGTCATCTATATCCATTCTTCTGGAAAATACTCATGAGATGTTCCTTCTCTTGTTCAAAATGATCATCATCTGAAATGTGAACAACCTTGGTTGCTAGCGTGTTGAGAACCCCGAGTTTTTTAGCAGGATGATGGTGAGAGTTGGCATGAAGGTAATGTTCTGTGTGGTTCTTCTTACGATAGACCTGGTGAGATATGGAGCCATCTTGGTTTCTCTTGATAAGGATGTCAAGAAAGGGCAGGCTTCCATTCTCTTCCACTTCCATTATAAACTTGATAAAATGTGATTGATTGTTGAGGTGCTTCAGGAAAATATCTAAGTTTTCTTTTCCATGAGGCCAAATAATGTAAGTGTCATCGACAAATATTTTCCAAAGTTTTGGTTTTAATGGGGATGATTCAATGGCTTTCGCTTCAAAGTCTTTCATGAATAGATTGGAAATGATGGGAGATAGAGGCGATCCCATAGCTACACCACAAGTCTGTTCATATATGTCATCTTTAAAACTTAAAAAGGTAGATTTCAGACAGATTTCTACCAATTTAGCTGTGTCAGGATCAGTGATTTTATGGACGAATTCCATGGCTTCATCTATGGGAATGTTAGTATAGAGAGATTTTACATCAAAGCTAACTAAGATGCCATGCTGGTCTAGTTTTATTTGTTTGATCTCATTGATGAAGTGATTGGAAACTTTGACAAAGGAACTGGTGTTCCCTACCATGGGTTTGAGCTTTTTAGCCAGATATTTCGTGAGATGGTAAGTAGGACCCCCAACGGTGTTGACAATGGGTCTTTATGTAGCATTGAATATGGGATTAAGGATTTACCTTATTACATTAAATAAACTGTTAGATGGGATTACTCTATCACCCTTAGAAAAGCCCAACCACCCAGAAGCAACATCTCCAAACATGAATATGTGGCTCTGAAGGCCCTAAACCAAAACCCTAATATTGTGGACTTGAAAGCTGACAAAGCCACTGTCATAACGAACACTAATGATTATAATGAGAAAATGTTGGATCACCTGACCAATAGTGGTTGTTACATTAAATTAAAAAAGAACCCCATAAGAAAGATCTCTAGGATTGTAAATAACTTAATAAAATATAGCAAAGAGCACAACATTAAAAACCTCATTGAAACGAATCCCTACACACACAGGATTTATGTAGCCCCTAAAATTCACAAAGAAAGCATCCCCATAAGACCCATTGTCAACACCATTTGGGGTCCTACTTACCATCTCACGAAATATCTGGCTAAAAAACTCAAACCCATGGTAGGGAACACCAGTTCCTTTGTCAAAGATTCCAATCACTTCATCAATGAGATCAAACAAATAAAACTAGACCAGCATGACATCTTAGTTAGCTTTGATGTAAAATCTCTCTATACTAACATTCCCATAGATAAGGCCATGGAAGTCGTCCATAAATCATTGATCCTGACACAGCTAAATTGGTAGAAATTTGTCTAAAATCTACAGTTTTAAAGATGACATATATGAACAGACTTGTGGTGTAGCTATGGGGTCACCTCTATCTCCCATCATTGCCAATCTATTCATGGAATACTTTGAACCAAAAGCCATTTAATCATCCTCATTAAAACCAAAACTTTGGAAAAGATTTGTCGATGACACTTACATTATTTGGCCTCATGGAAAATAAAACTTAGATATTTTCCCGAAGCACCTCAACAGTCAATCACATTCTATCAAGTTTACAATGGAAGTGGAAGAGAATGGGAGCCTGCCCTTTCTTGACATCCTTATCAAGAGAAACCAAGATGGCTCCATATCTCACTAGGTCTATCGTAAGAAGACCCACATGAAAAATTACCTTCATGCCAGCTCTCATATTACCTTCATGCCAGAACAAGGGTTGTTCGCATCTCAGATGATGATCATTTTGAACAAGAGAGGGAACATCTCATGAGTATTTTTTAGAAGAATGGATATAGACGACACCAAGGGATGAAATCTTTCAAAAAGGCGAAGAACCCTAAAAACAAACAACCAAGGGATGGTTATGCGGGTAAGGTCCACCTCCCTTACATATTGGACACCATTGATAAAATTGCAAACATTCTAAAGAAAAACAATATAAAAAACACCTTCAAGCCTATGAACACCATTAGTTGTTGCCTCAAATTTGTAAAAGATCTTATTGATCCTAAATGTCATAAAGGGGTTTATTTAGTTCCTTGCTCTTGTGGCAAAACATACATCGGTGAGACAGGTCGATCTATCTTAACTAGGATTCAAGAGCATGTCATTGACATTAAACATAACCAGCCCAAGACCTCAGCTTTGGCTAAGCACTCCAGCAAAACCAATCATCATATTTGTATTGAGAACTCTTGTGTGGTGGCCAAGATCGATCATTATCACCATAGAAAATTTTGAGTAGCCATCAAAATAGGAAAACACCCTAACAACCTTAATCACAATGAAGGTTGGAAAATCAATGATAATTGGATTCGTGCTCTAACCCTTGATTCCACCTACTCCTAGTTGCTACATGCCCTCTTATCGATGAATTTGACCTTTCTAGGTTTTCCTCATAATTCGTCATCCCTAAAATTTATTAAAATACTTTTAATAAACATATCGTTAATATTACTAAAAATTATAAAATATTTTAATAATATATCATTATATTACTATAAATTTTTAAGCGATAATCAAAAATTTGAAACTAAAATTAATTTAATTTAATTTTAAATTGGAGCCAAAACTTTAATTCAATTTAAATTGGAGCTAAAAAAACTTTAATTCCATTTAATCTCAATTCCAAAATAATTAATATTAAATAATAATATTTAATAATGAATTAAATAAAGTCCAAAAACATTAATAATTTGAGGAGATAAAAACAAACATTAAATTTAGTTTTAATTTCCGTCCCAAAAATTAAATTATTTAATTAAAAATAGATTAGTTCAATTTTATAATGTTTAATAAATATTAGACATTATCCTACTAAACATAAGTTACATTAAATAAAAATATAGTAACAATTAATTTATGAATTAATGAATTAATATCAATAATTATTAATTATTAACAATCCTAAAAAGAATAAAACACTATATACATATTAAAACTATGACTATAATCATTACAAATTTAAGATTAAAACTAAATATGAATTAATCACCACCTGTCAATTCATTCTCCTTCAAAAATTTGTCAGTTGTCATTCATTTACATCTGAACCCTCACCTTTATTTATTTACACTATTGAATCTTGACTTCTTCACTCATAGATCTGTCTTGATGATAAACCATGGAGGATGGTTCGAAATGTTGATTCCAAAAATTTGTATGCGATGACTCCAAAAAAACAACACCACACATAATATAAATCGCAAATTTTCATGTTTTATTGAATATTTTTATTTTTCATATTTTATTGAATAGTTTTATTCGTGAACAATTTATCCAAATATATCACCGTAAATTTTTAAGCGTGCTAGTTTTCTTGAATGAGTTAAGTGTTATAATGGATGTTCCCTTTTTGTTGGACTCATTTTGGATATGAAATCTAGATTGGTTTAGTTTTTATGTTATGAGAATGTTCATCGAATTGGGCACAACGAGTTGAATGATTTTAAACAAGAATTTACTATTTTTTTAAATGATTGAATGTCAAGAGAAATGATTTTTGACTTTTATTATTATGTGCATTTATGGTTGTCGAAAATTATACACAATATAATGAAAAACAATGCATTTATGCTTCTCCAAAATCACATACAATATGATGAAAACAACAATATGCTAAAGCCATTATTCAATGTTTCATTGGAACCTTGGCTAGATGGCGTCGGTTTGAATCATCACCAGCCATGTTGGACAAAATGTCACAAGAAGTTTTGAAAAATGAAATCGATGATATTGTTGATCACACTGATGGTTCCACCCCCAAAGTAATATGATTGGTGCAACATTGGTGTGGCAATGAGACTAAAATTGTTAATTATTCTATAATCTTGATGTTGACACCTAATTCTCTGCGATTGGGTGAATTTGAATGTGAACAGTCATCAAGAAGATGAACTGAGCGGTCACATTCATGTATATAACAAATAGCTACCTAATGGAATAAATGAATCAGTTTTTATGCCAAGTCTGGAGTTACTCTTGGCCTGACATGGTATCAGAGCACAGGTCCCAGGTTCCTTTTTTTAAGCATGCCTTGTGACTCCTCTGTCCCATACTCTGCCATAACGCATTTGTGAACTCCTGAACGTTTGATGAGGCCGGCCGGACATGAACGTTTGAGATTCCAAACTGAGGCTACGTGAATGGTATCAGGTATCAAAGCGGTTGAATTGTTGAATGCATATGCTGGTATTAAACTGTTAAAATGATATTTGGAACTGCGTTGAATGTGCTCAACGCTGGTATGAGCTCGTATGAACATTGAATGCATACAAAGCGTTGTTTTAATATATTAACGTTGTATTTAACTGCGTTGAATGAATAATGGGTTGCGCTGTTTTCCCTGATATTATCTTGTCATTCCTTGACAAAGAATGTATTTGAAGTGCTGAGTTATAACACTGTTGAATGTACATGTTAAAGTGTTGTATTGAACGTTGTTTTTGACGTTGTGGGCATCTTTGAGGTTACTTCCACTCCGGCCTCATTTTCCATTTTGAGGTATCAACCTTCGTGGATTGAACAAATTGAGCACTGACAGTGGTCATAAAATCTGTTGCATTAGCTCTTCTTCCTGCACGCCTTTTGCAAAGTAGGCAAGCCATAGTTGAAATCGTTGCTGATATGCATACATATATATCAAATTCAGATCGGAAAACCACTAGCGTGTACAGCAAAATTCCTTTGACATACAGATTTTATAGGCTCTAGCCTCTCGGGCTTATTTTAATTATTTGGAAGTTCATATCCCGTTGAAAGGCAGGATTTTTTAAGATAGTTTTTAAAAACCATCTCCCGTCGGAAAACTAAACCAAGAACATGGTCCGTTAGAGGTTATTTATGTACACTGAAACGCTGGCTGGAACGCATGACACAGATGTATGAGGCTTGTTTTGTTTGGGCGCTGCCTCTGGAAATATAGTTGTTGAATGATTGACTTTAGTGCTCGGTTTATGATAACTTAAGTTGGCGATTGGGCATAAACCATCCTTTTTTTTCTTGTTCTCAAATGTTCTGTTGAGAATTAGATATACATTTATTACAGAATTGTTAAAGAATAATACTGCTGTATGGTTGGGTCAGTGGTTTTTTAGTGCAGCAGATGTGATGAAATAATTCTTGTTTACATATTGCACTGGTCAATATACAGAGGTGTGAAATTATTGTATGGTGAATGATGTCAAATACATTTTTAAATGTCGTTGTTTCATTGGTGGGGTGAGCGTGGAATGAAATTTTATTAATTTTATGGCAATATGTTATATGCTTGAGAAGTGGAAGGTATAACATATATATTATTTCTCTATCAGCAGAAGTAATTTTTACAGAATGCATTCAATCATTTCTATGGTAGGAATAGTTCTCACTGGCAAGGAGAACTATCCTGATTGGTCCCGGATGATACAACACACCCTCATCTTC
>APFE031017045.1:62919-79460 GCA_000404065.3 Pinus taeda
TGGATTTCTATTCTAAGCACAAGATGGTATTACAGGGCAAGATAGCTAGACAGAGAACAATCCTTAAAATTTAAAGTGAATGGGATGATTTTGAAGGGATGAAAGGCAGCTAAGAGTCTTTCACCATGTCCAAAAGAAAGAAATGAGATGACTACAAACAAAGAGCAATGAAGAATCCTTTGTTATAGTAATCAACAGTGTTTAAATTAGTAAAGCAAGAGCATTTAAGAATTCATGCTTATAACTAATTTAGAAGAAAACATCAAGAATAATAACATTTGAAAACAGAGTACAATTAAGCAAAATTCTGTTTCAATCTCTTATGCAAATTATTCAGAAATGGATATGATGGTATTATAGACTAATATAAAATTTCAGACAAAGGGTAGAAAAACTTATTGAACTGTTGTCTGACACATGAATCCTGCAACAAGTCCGGTGCTTTAAATCATCATCCAGTTAAGCCACGAAAAATTTCTCCAAGCGCTTTTATTCCGAAAGTCTCAATGTTATAGCAAAGTAATGGAATCCCCCTTTAACACTCTCTTCAAGGATTTATTTATACACTAAATAATTGAAAATATCTCACACGATCCTAGCCCATATTTTGGGGTGACTAAGGATTATTTTACAAGTAAACAGGAGACAAATGGTCTCGTAGATGGCATAATAGATAACTGTTGATGCATTGTTCGGATTATTTTACAAGTAAATAGGAGATAAACGGTCTCGTGGATGGCATAATAGATAATCGCTGATGCGTTGTTCCCTTTCTTTGTGGATGTGCTGGAGGTAAGTGTTGGATGCATTGTTCCCTTTCTTTGTGGATGTGCTGGAGGTAAGTGTTGGATGCGTTGTTCCCTTTCTTTGTGGATGTGCTGGAGGTAACTGCTGAAAAAGGGCTCGTTGCTGTCTTTTGGAGTAATTTCTTTGCTTGCTTGACACTCCTTGTCTTTACGGATACTCTTTAACCTGTGTAACTGATGCTCTTTCATCTGCACTCATTTGAGTGCAAAAGAAAGCGATAACTGAAACGTGCTGGATTGAGAGAGGATCTAAGCATACGCAACACCTTCCAGTAGCCCTCGAGTTTGAAGATTTTGTTGTATTCTTTTCAGTGCTCAACCTTCTATCATCTCTACGAATCACTGCATTTTCTCTCCCATATTGATTTACATTCAATTCATCTTCCCTACTTCCAATGTAGATAGCATGAAGAGCCTCATAAAAATATTTTACCAGCAAGTTCACACAGTCATCCTTTAGAATATCATTGCAGCCATGCCGAAGTGAACTTTCTGTCCGATAATCTGTGACGATTTTAACCAGCCGGTCCCTCAACCTTGGAATTTGCAAACCATTTGGGATCATATTGACCATATGCAATGGATCCAGATTTCCAACTGTGTGCTCCAGCAACATACCAACCATTTTGTTTATGATAAGTGCCAGAGCTTCTCTTGAATTCCCCATCCTTCCAAGAATGAAAACTTCTTCTTTAATAAGGCCTGTTTTGGTACAAATCTCATATGCCTTGTCAAGAGAGTAATGTTGGTTGTTGCGTAGGAAAGGGAGAAGCAACCTGGGTTCATATTCTGCATAAAGCTCCACCTGGAGGCCGTGAAAATCTTTGCCTGCATGAGGATCTGTTTCAAATAGTGCATGCAAATATTCATGCAATAAATATCTGTAAGCGTTATTATTCTCAGCCTTCCGCAACTGTGAGACCACTTCATATGGTTTAATAAACTCTCTTTGTTGGACTAGTAAGGCAACTGCCCTTTCGCTCAAATAATTCATCCAAATTCATCTTTGGAACATTTACTCGAACCACATCAAACACATAAGCTTGAATTTGTTCTTGAGGATTTTGCAGCTCATAAAATGCATCGTCAGCATCCTGTTTCACAACACGATACTAGATGGAGCAAAATAATTGCACAAAGACATTGTCCTTTGTTTTGGTCTCAACACGGACGTCGAGGTATTGGAGCCGAGTAGAGAGAGTGCCAGCGACCCATTCGCCAAAACAAGGGTTGACGAAGTGCAAGCCCGGCTCTGCAATCTTTAAGAAACGACCCCACTCAAACGAGACAGAAGGATGAAAATCCTTCAACATAATCGAATAACAACAACCACATTCACACATTGACGAGCAATGCTCAAAATCTTTTCAACATTCTCTTCATTTACAGTGGCCTTTGACTTGTGACATGCTAGTATTTCTTGGATCACTTTGTTTAAGATAATAAGGATTTCTTCATGATGTACTTGATAACAACTAATGAATGTAGAAGAGGAAAGAGTAGGAAAGTCTGGAACTGAATCTTGTCTACTTCGGGATTTCCCAGCAGACATCTATGGCATAATCCTGCAAGCAAGTACTTCAAGATAATCAATTGGAGATTCACTGTATTCAATGTAGATATGAAGAACTTGCTGTAACACATCTCCCTTGCTTGTCCACGATTTACCCTGACCATCAATATCCCAATTGTGCTCCAGTAACTTGCGGGCTGATGCACTAAGCCTCTTATGCAAAATTGGGACAAATCTTACCATCCCACTAACACTTGAGCATCGTCGCTTACTTTCAGCAGATTTTTTAACACAGGCTTCAGCACAATTTGCTAACGTTCTGAGTGTCATTATAATTTCTGATGCCATGCCACTAAATATAAAGTTGTTCTAGCAGTATCGTAAAGCCCATCAATGAATGCATAAGCACTACAGAAACAGTACTTTATTGTGCCAACAGAAGGGCATGGGTGAACTGAACAAAGATCATTTGCATCATCAGGTGACTGAAATGCCTCAAGCAACTCTTTTAGAGTGGGTACATGACTAGGAGTGGACAAGTCATCAAACGCATACAGCAAAGAATCTCCTTGAAAACAGATTCCGCAGTTACAAAACATGAAGCAATAACAGTTGTTGTTTGGGGGTTTCCAGATTGAAGAGACTCAGCCATCCAGTGTTGTTGGTAACCTTGCAATCTTCTTGAAGCAAATTAACTGCACAGTCAAGATGCCTTCTAAGGCTTGGAAAAAGGCCTTGCACTTTCTTGAGAAATTCAATTAAGGACATATTCTTAAGGCCAGAAGGTGCCTTGCTGACAGTGGATAGCGTAGAAGGAAATTGCTTGCGAGGACAATCCATGGTGGCATGAGACTTCTCCAAAGTTTTATTTGCATTTTTGTGTTTAAACATACATATTGCATGTTTAAAGTTTTTGTATATATATTTTATTATATGGTAACCAATAAAAATTATTTAATTACCATGGGCAGGATTATAATATAAAGATATATTTAACCAAAGGGCTTATAAAGCGTGGTTTTTAATGAATTTTTGGGAAAATAATTACTTTGGTTAAACTATATAATATAAGGGTTTTTGGGATATTTATAAAAAGGGAGTTATATACTTAGGATAAGGTATTTTATTAGGGATTTAGTATAATAGAGTTAAATGTAAATATGGCAAAGGACAAGGAAACTCAAAATATTTTTGCACATCTAAGAAAGTGATAACTTCTGAAGTAAATTGCAATATTTTATCTTCAACACTTAAACTTAGAATAGCAAGTTATCTTGAGGGGTTTTTATGGAATTTGGCATGAGTTTCCTAAGTAAAATAGGATTTTACTTAGGACAAAGTTAAAGATGGAAGATTATAATGATGGATTATCTTAAGTACTTAGGTATTTTTGATCATTAGGCCGAGGGTCCGGTCCCTCCAGAGGTCAAGGAAATGCCTTGAGCCCCTTTGATCTCCAAATACCTTAGTACTTTGCGGGAAATTAGTGAAACTTTTGAGGGGAAAGTGATGAGGAAGGTTAATGAGTTTGACTTTGCTTGTGGTGATTTTCCAGTGTATTTCCTGCTTTAGTACTTGTGATGAAAGTAAAGGATCAAAAACATGTAGCAGCATCATTCATCAGATAACACTTTGTAGCACCATCTACCTACCCTGTCTACTTAATACTACCATTTTCTCTTCTTTATTAGGGTGCATTTAGACTTGCAAACCCTCATCAACATTTTTTCTTTTCACAAGGAAAATCTATCTAATGTCTACCCTTATTACATCCAAGGGCTCAGATTAAACTGTTGAGCACCTTTTATTAACTCTAACTATCTACCTATCTGCCAAGATTAATCTGTTTGGTCAGATATTTATTCTCTAATCTACAACATGAAATTGAAATATGAGTAAGCCAAGTTTAAACAGTGTGACTTATTCATGAATTGTGGCAAAGGTTGGACAAGCTGCACACAATTGTTTTCTTACAAAAATGAAGTAGTAGTGGCATTTGAATTTGCACACTTTCCTTGGTCTATTTTTGCTTGGGGTTCATTTCTTTCATTTCTTTTTGACCACTTTATTTTCTTACCCTTTGATTTTTCTTTTAGGGTATACCCTCTTTACATTTTTTAACTTTTTTGATTTTTTGGTTTTTCAAGAATATGGAACACCTTTGCTCAAGAAAGAAGGTTTGAACATATTCCATAGTTCAATCAAGACAATCATGAAAGATGAAACCTATTGGTATAGGAGGCTAACAGGAGATAATATGATCTCGAACTCCTTAGAGGATAATCCTTCTCACCTTTTCCACACACTTTCTCCACTCTACTATATCTTGAGCATCAGTGGTTGGAGGCTTAGGAATATCATTGTCTATGAATTCCATAAGCTCGTTGTCTTCCGACACTGCCTCCATCTTGTCCTTCCAAAAAATATAGTTTGAACTTCCCTCAAGGGCATATTCGAGCCTCAATCTATAGAACGACATCCTGCTAAATCTGAAGTATGATGTTGCAAATTTGATTTCTCGTGCAAAAGACAAACTTGTATTCTCCTATTCTATAGTGATTTCATCTCTCATAACATGTAGAAATTCCTTATAGATTCAAAAGCAAATTGTAGTATTGTAAAACAATTGACTTGAATATACTCTACTCGTCATCGGAAACAATAATTGATAAATGAAATCACGAAGCAGAAAAAGAAAGAATTCAGTCACACATAACACAATAATTTTATGGGGAAATCCATAGTTGAAAACCCCTGCTATCTGTATATTTCATTAATCATAAAAATTGAGAATATTATAATGCTTTTCTCAAGCTTGAGCAAACTCTGCACTATCACAATCTATCTCTCTACTTCACAAACAAGCTCCATCCAATACTTAGGCAAATATGTTGCCCACCAAGATCCTATTTCCTTGCATAGTTTCCTAGGGAATTAACCTATATTTAACTGGGAAATACCTCATCCATAACTACGCAATCCATCAATAGGCCTTCCTCTAATTTCATGCACCATCGGTTTAATTTAGATGATTTTACAATTGATAGTACATTCTCCCTGAACTCTAATGTCGACTGGGTCTTTCTCTGATCTGACATGCATGAGTTAATTATGAGCGAATATTCAGTTTACTGGTTGATTAGTGTTGGTTACACCCCACTACTGGACCTCCCACTAATTCCTCCATTAGTTATAACTAGTTAAACTGAATTTAACTCCGTTAAATTGAATTAAATAATTACATCTCAAAAGAACTCAACCTGGGCCCCTAAAATTTAGGAAACACTCTACATGAATCTAGATAGACTCCCAAATAGAATTAACTGAGTCAACTAATTCAAATTAACTTATTTAACTATTACAAGTTGCTATGAGAATTAGAATTACAATTTAATTCAAGGAAAAAATTAAATTAGGATTTTCTTGTTGCATTTTTCAACAAACCTCCCCACCACCTTGTCGGTGTTTCTTGAAGGGAAACATCCAACAAGGGAATATTTTGTGTCTCCTCAACTTTCAAATCAATTCCATTAACAAAATTAACGGCACGACCTATACCATTGAAAGTAGGAAAATATTGTACCTTTGTACCAATCCAACAGGCACAGCGAACAGTTTCGCATCGTCTAGAATGTAACTGGTGATCTCCCTATTGCCAATCATCCCATGCAACCTCTAAACCAACCTTTGTGATTTGAATGCTCCTTAAACTAATAGAACCATCGACTCTGGGGTTGACATAGTCTTCTCTTTTCCCTATAGTGAGTCGATATATCTAGTCCATTAGATGAGGCTCTTCTCTGTCGTCCACTAGTTCTGTAAATCTGGGGCCTTGATAAGGATCTAATGGTTGAATCACTCTAACTCCATCCACCTCAAAATTCATTATCTCTTATTTCAAATCAATAAAAACATAATTCTAAAAGGCCCAATCTATCCCTAGCAATGTGGGATATGGATCTTTATCTCCCATAATATCTATCACTTTAAAATCTACATATGTTCTTACCCCTGCAATATCCACTTCAACATCCCTTATATGCCCTGTGGGAAGAAAAAAATATTGGTTGGCCATACGCAAATGAATTAGGGAGAATGGAAGTTTTGGTTTCCAAAGAGCTCCCTAATTTTTCATTTGTAGGATGTTAACATCAAAGCCCAAATCTAGCATAGAATCCTTAATCTGGAATATTGCAATCTGAGCATCGATATAGAATTCCCTTCTAGTCCTCTTCTTCTTTTTTCGAACCCATCTAGAGTGCCTCTCAGGAAATTTTGTGGAGTTAAGTCCCTCCAAAATATCTTTGTCCTTAAGAACAGTATTGAGTTTCATTCACAACTAGCCTGACATCTTCTCATCACTCATAGTTTGTAAAAATAATTTAAATCGTTCCATCGCAATCTAGGGCATGTCTTCTGCAAACCTCGAGCTCCTCAACTTTCATTGTTTTGGTCGTTCCTATTGTATCATTCATTGTCACTTGAGGTTACTTGATAATATTTAAAAAGAAAAATAAATAAATAAACAAAAAATAAAATATTATGTATGTAATTATGTAAAAAAAAAATCAAAAGACAATGGTCCCGACCCATTGTCTAAAGGTCATGCACGTTCAAGAAGCGCAATCAAGCGATAGCATGATAATTACGTTGAGGTGTGCTACGGGGAAGAAATGAGCGTGAAGATTAATTAAAGCTCAACCCCCGTAGTCGACCGTGACGTTAGCATGGTTGACCACAATGTGTGGCCTGAAATTACTGTGGGGGTTCAACCTTGTTGAATCTCTCGTACATTCTTTACCCTCGCAGTGAGCTCCCAAAGCTTTCTACCCCACATCGTTTATTCCACATCTTCCACCACTTTCATCTATTAATTGCCCACATCACTCACCATACCCCGCCTCTTCATCCACTACTCCATTAAGGCTCAAGCTATAGATTCTAACAGCAAGCAGAAATCTCACATCATTCTCTGATTTCTATTACTTCTTATTATCTTGTTTTCTTGAAATGAATGAGGTGTTTTTACCCTCAAATGTAATATTTTGTAATGATTTTTAATTCAAATCAGTTAGAGGATAGTTAGGTAGTTTGAAAGTTTTGGGTCGTTATTAACTATCCTATGATGTATAAAGAGGCAAGATTATAGGAAAAAAAGGGGTTTGAACTTGGGAGAACCTGGAGACTAGGCCACTGTATTCTTGATAAAACTGTTGATTAATGAAAGAATCAGAAGTTTTCCACACATTGTTGGGTATGATTTTGTGACTTATCTGTTATGTGTCATCAAATTTTTTCTTCCTTTAAGTATGGTAATGAAGTTGTAAGTCTTTATTTTCTTATGTAAATGAAGTTAAAATCCCTTAGTGCTCCTATAGTTGAAGTTCCCACCCCTACAATTCTTCTAAGTTACAGATAGTAGTTTCTGTGTAAGACAGCATATTATCTTTAACTTCTTCAAGATTTCTTCATTCATCATTTATATTCAGCAATCAAATGGCATACAATTAAGTGACAAACAAGTGACAATAATATAAACATTAATATCTTAAGCACAATTTCTACACATCTAGGAAATCGGTTGCTTAAGGGACAACATTAATTAGTGCCATTGTCGGGGAGAGAAGACAAGAACATGTTTCCCTGGGTTTTCAACAGTTTCCTCTGGTTTTTCAGTGAGGAGGAAATTTTTGGCTATTTTGGATAAAAGAAATAACTCTAGCTCCAAGAAATACCCCACACAAGATCAGACACCTCACAACAGAAAGTTCAAGTGCTTTCAGATCCTGAAAGGCTAGTTTCTAAGAAGGCTGGAAGGTCTAAAACCCCACTTACACCTATCCCTACACAGTTTGCATCAAGAAACAATTCGTCACATCTCTCACCCAAACATTCCTCTAATCAAGAGTCACTTTTTACATCATCTTCATTTCAAGAACCCAATTGTCAAGAGTAGTCTTTAAAGTCTATTACTTATTCATTATCTACTATAGTTATTCAACCTGTACCTATAACTACATTAACACCTCTGCACACTCCATTTACCCCTTAGTCAGGTTCCACATCTGTTGGTAATAAAAGTTCAATAAATTTGGGAGAAAACATGGCAGCGTGTGCATTCTTGATGAATAGGTATGCACCTATTAAATTTCCATAGCCGTTGAATAAAATGCCACAATAATACCTCAAGATTCTTCCTCGTTTTACAGCGGAAGATGAACAAACAGCAGAGAAACATGTATCAGTATTTTGTAATTTTGCAGAAAACCTAAATGTTGAACATCTGGATGTTGTTCTAAGACTTTTTGTTCAATCCTTGGATGGAGAAGCAAGAAAATGGTTTAAAGCGCTTCCTAATAACTCTCTTCCTTCTTGGGAAGAGATGGAATACCTATTCACCTAGAGATGGGGAGAAAAAAGAGACCATGGGTATTTACTCACAGACTTTAATGCTATAAAGAAGAAATCTGATGAAACTGTAGTTGAATTTGTCAGAAGATTTAATAAATTGTACAATAGTCTTCTAGTGGAGATTAAGCCCCCTCCTACTGGTGCAAAAATAACTTTTGTAGAGGATTTTGAGTCAAATTTTGGATTCACATTAAGGGAAAAAAAGGTCCCCAACCCTTGATCAGATCCAAACAAATGCATTAGAGATAGAAGAAAATCTGGTGGCTGTAGGGAAAGCACCAGAGACACAGCCTATTCAAGATAAGGGAAATGCAAATATAGAATCCTCTTAAAGTCAAACATTAGAGAATATGAGTAATGTAATTAAAACTTTGTCAGATAAGTTGATTAAGCTAGAGTTGGAAAATAAGAATTCTCAGAGGAAAACACAATATAATAAGAGCTTTAATCCCCAATACAGAAGACAACCTTTGCAAATCTTGCAAAAGGAGAGAGAAGAACAAGATCAAATTCAAGCACCATTGTATATAGAGGCAGATCCTGGTGAAGTAATATAGCACCCTAGGGACCATGAAGATCAAATCTACATTGTATGCAGTAGATGAAGATGAACTTGGTGTTGAAGGAGAAGAGTATGAATATGACGAAACAAATGCCATTGATGATGAAAATAAAATTGATGAGTGTTGGAAGCAATTCTTTGATTTTATGTAGGCAGAATTACATAAGAAATATGATTTAAGGTCAAGGAAAAGATCAAGAAGTTAGGAAAATGAAAGTGAGCAGCAAGTTCCAGCTTCCTCACCAAAGGTGACTCCACAAGAATTTCAACCTGCAAAACAAGTAAATAAAGGAAAGAAACAACAAAATGCAAATGGCAAGACACAAATACTTCAAGGTGAGCCTTCTCAAGACAAAAGTGGAAAAAATCCTTTGGAGAAACTTGTTTCCATTCCCCAAGTAATTTCAGTCATGAAGAAAGGTGAAGATGAAAAATAAAAGAATGCTAAACAGGGTCATTTGTTTAATCTTACTAAAGAGTTGGAAAAAGTTAGAATTCAATTTCCCCTTACGGAATTAGAAAAAACGCTAGTTTATCAAAGGGAGATTGTTGAGTTTATTCATTTAAAAGAGAATGTGAATATAAATGACACTGTGAATCTTCAGGATGATAAAGCAGTAGTGGTTTTTGGTCCACATGTGGACAAAGTAGATCCTTCAACACCTCCTTTTTATATTTCCTTATTGATCCATGATTTCCTCCTGCATAATTGTATGTTTGATTCAGGAGCTTCACACAACCTTATGCCATTGTCAGTGATGAAACAATTAAACCTGCAAGTTACCAAACCCTATAGAGACCTTTACTCTTTTGATTCAAACAAGGTCAAGTGTTTGGGGGTCATTAAGGATCTTGTAGTGTCATTAGCCCAAATCCCAGCTAGAAGCTTGGTCATGGATGTAGTAGTAGAAGATATCCCTACTAGGTTTGGAATGCTACTATCTAGGTCATGGGGGGCTAAATTGGGTGGCGTTCTAAAACTAGATTTTACATGCGCTGTTATACTGACTTTTGGTGGAGAAGAGAGAAGATTGTACAGAGAAACTAGATTTGTAAAAACAATTACAAACAAATGGAGCAAGTAATTCACCTATATATAGCTAGGAGAAAGATGATTGTTCTCGCTTCATGTTGCATGACAATGTAGAGTTGGCTGAAGATAATCAAAAGCAGCTTAATTCAGCCAATGTAATTACAGAGCTACAAATTGAAGGGGTGTTGAAATGCTTCTTTGATGGAGCCTATTCTAAGGAAGGAAGAAGGTGATGGTTTCCTTCTAATTGCACCTAGAGGTAATATGTTCCATTTTTTCTTTAAATTGGAGTTCGAAGCAACAAACAATGTCGTGGAATATGAGTCCTTGATTATTGCTCTGCATACAGCTAAACAAATGGGAATTAAGTCAATCTTTGATTTTGGAGATTTGGAGCTGATTATAAAACAAATAAAAAATCATTGTCAAACAAAACACCCTAGGCTTAGGGCATAGAAATAAAGCACTGGATTTGGTAGAGAAATTTTTCGAAGATTTCAACATTCAATTTATTCCAAGGGATGGGAATAGATTAGCAGATTCATTGGTTGTGGATACTAGTATTTTGAGGCCTCCTATTAATCCAAAACTAAGATATGAGATAGAAATGAGGCATAGACATTCTGTTCCTGATAATGTTAAATATTGGCAAGTTTTTGAAGATGATCAACAGATTAAAGAATTTTTTACTATGCTTGAAGATTTTCAGTGCACAGAAATTGATCAGGATGAAGATGAAATAGCAGAAGTTGCAGAAGTTAGTGGTTTAAAAAATTCCATAGCTAGTCAAAACGTTTTTCAATTGAAAGATAATATTCTACCAAAGGGACTTGTCCCTCTTGAAAGGATTTTTAACCCCAATGATGTGGCTGTCAACTCAAGGAAAATTTCACAGGATGAACACATTCAAGATCATAATATTGGAACTCATGAGGAGCCCAAGCTAGTCAAATTATTCAGTGGAGTTTCACCTAATTACTAGGAGATATATATTAAACTTTTCAAGGACTATGTTGATGTGTTTGCTTGGTCCTATGATGATCTCAAAACATACAATGTAAATATTATTCAGCACAAGATCCCCTTGTGTTATAGACATTTTTGGGCACTTCAACCCCAATCACAAATGTCCATAAACTGAGGGCTCTTAAGTCCCTAAAAGGGTTGCTTCACTGCCTAAAGGAACAAGGTCAACTGATTACATCATCTCCCATAATTTCTCCACTGAAAACTGCTCATAAATGGTCAAAACTGGACCATACTAAAAGCTCCATGTAGAGGGTGCGATGCATACTGTTTTGCTCCTCTGTAGGGTGCGATGGTTGGGAATGGACAAATGGCAGGGACCAAAATGCGAGGTGGAAGATCATGGAATATTCCATAAGCTTCCCCTCTGACACTTGCCACTCCATATTAGACCAGGGATGAGTAATAGATCTTCATTCTCCAAGTGGAAGCAGGAACTATCAGAGAGAAGACACTAATCAAGATCTCAAAGGATGACTCACCTCTCTGTAATCATCTATATATGGATCCCTCATCACAGAGATCCAGAGGCTGGAATTTTGTAAATTATAGAGAAGTGTTGTTGGTATTCTGGTGTACATTCACAGTGTTGGGTGATTTTGCTTTGCTTGAGGTGAAAGAAGGGCTTCTTAGCTGGAGGATGATGCTGGGTCAGAACTGCTCATGGTTGTAATCCTCTTGCTATTTTTTATCTAAATAAAGATATTCTTGTTTCCTTCCATATTCTGGTGTACTTGTTTATATATGCTTGTATATGGTTAATGTACATCTGATCCTGCATTATTTGTGGATTTAGATCCTCGTTTTTTGTAGAGTAGTATGTTGCTGTGATTCTACAAGTCCTTTTTAAGCTGAGCAGACAAAGAGCGAGCAGCAAAACTCTATCAAGAAGGAGAGGGAATCGAGCGCAAGACTCAGGTTGGCCCTCTTGGTTCTCCTCTCATCTATTTTCACAAAAGGAATCAATAGTAGACTTTGATTGTTTGTTTCTAAGATAGCCACCCATCTTAGTGGGAATAGCAGCATCTGTGTGGACACTATTCCCGTATAACAAAATGGTGAAGCCGCTGGGGAGAGACTAGATTAGTTGTTAGCCTATCTATCCTTGTTTCTTTTATAAACATACAGACGGAGCCTGAAGTCAAGCCAGCTAGCCTTCGAACTGCATTTTTCATACAAATGCAAAGTAGATAAATGCTGCTTCATTCAATCTCTAGGTTTTTGTTTATAAATTAAACAATAGATCTGCAAGCAATCTAATTGCCCTGAGCAGTGGCTTAAGTAACCTCTTAAATCACCCCTGTGTTTTACATACATTGATCTGTACTTATTCAGCTTAAACACCTGAACTAAACTGCAAACTGTGAGTGAAGTCTCATTCAAAGTCTCGCACTGTCACCGTCGCACCCTGCCTTCAAGGTAGCCTATACGCATCGCACTTCCTGATGGAGTAACTGCGTTGCATACTGAGTTCACTGTGTAACAGGTGTGATGGTCAGGGAGGACTGATTTTACCCTCCAACTGTGGATTTTTCTCACTGTTTTCAGTCTTTTTCAAGAGTTTTTGTTGTCTGTAATCAGTGTGCTTCTGTGAATACCCCCTTCTCTAGCATTATTCCGCCTCCTTAGTGCAAAGAACTATAAACGTTTTTTTATGTATTGTGCATCGTTTTAGTTCTCTTTTGCAAAAAATAACATAGTCAACTGTCTCTAGATCTGAAAGTGTCGTAGCTGTTTGTTTTCAGTTTTAGAAAGCAATCCATTGTTTATTTAGTTGATTTATACGGTATTATGCCTTAAGACTTGATTACTAGTTTTAAAGTGCGAAAAGCACTTCCATTTCAAAACGCAAAGTGGTCTCTTGTTTTCGCTCGTTTGAATAAAGATTTTTTTGGTACAGTCGCTTTAAATTAATTTCAATTTTGTACATATTTCTTATGTCATTTCACATTAAGGAGCTGAAACCATACATGCATGTGCTTGCATTTGATCTGCTTGATTTAGGACTGTGCTTTAGCGTGTGCTCTATGCTCTGTGAAGAATAATGCTGACTTTCTTCCCTTAGTTTAGATTTCTTGCTGAAAGAAGATAAACATCTAGTATATCTTAGACTCATTTAGAATTATAATACATCACGTGGTGAACCTGAAAGTCAAATCTAGCAAGATCAACTTAATAAATCTCAGATGAATCTACCAACGCTTTGGAACTTAACGCAACATCTAGAGGTCTAGGTAGAGACATATTCCGGCGTCGTAAGCCTGGTAACTGTTGCTTTCAGTGTTGGTTGGGTGATTCCTCCACTCTGAGACGATAAGTGCCAGTACGGACTTGTGCTCCCACGTACCATCGCATATATATTGGGAGACCACTATAGGCTGCATCCTTTATCCTTAGGAAGTCGTGTATGTTGCCCTATCGATCGTAATCCACCGAACACAACATTCGGGAAGACTAACTTCCATACCGTAAAAAGTATTCTGCAATTTTACGATTGGTTTGGTAATCCTCTCTGCCTAGATCTCCATAGAAGTCCATTTTGCTCCTTTTCAGACTCCTTAAAGGAAAAGTTCCTCTCAGCACTTGTCACTTCAAGCTCAATAAAAATTGAAGGTGACTAGAGTCATCTTTTGTTTTTTCTTGACTCTTTAAAATTGAAAAAACAAGTTGTGTCCAAGCGTATAAAAACTTATTTTAAATCGGAATAACGTCACAAATTCCCCCGTTGATCTTCATTTTGAGAAAATGGAGTCTACCAACCAAGGATTTCCCCGTGAAGGAAATCCTAGTCCCTTCCTATCTTGGGGATATGTTGGTCCACCGCATATGGCCACTTTGTCACTTCGAGGATTGACAATTGGTTTGCTAGTCTGTCTCTTCTCTACCTCCATTGTTCAGAATCCCACAATTCTTGAACAGTCTAACCAGCAACTAGACGACACTAGAGTTGCCTCCCAACCTTCTACTTCATCTGATTCTCCTTCTCCTCCTTCCTCTTCGCTTCACAAAGCCGATAAAGGTAAAATTCAAGTAACTGAGAAGAAGAAGAAGCATAAAGAGAAAAAGGAAAAGAAGAAAAAGGAACCAAAACCGAAAGGGAACAACCAAGTATCATCTAGCAAAAATCCACACACTGCACAGTCAAAACCTAAATCTCCTTGCGTCATTTTCAATGGAGACCACTATCACTGAGATTTTCCCTGCATCCCTCGGACCTTAAGGGACTGGTCTCCTCGTTTGCACCATTCGGTAGCATCAACCTCTGGCGATCATGTTGAATGCTCACCATCAACCAGTGAAAGTGAAGCACATGGACGGAAAAGGAATCCTAAACTTCCTTGTAAGTTGTGTGAAGGTGATCACGTCATCCACCGCTGTCCCTTCCTTGAAGAGGCTAAAAGAGTTTTAGATAATCGTCCGGTTTTATCGTTACGACTTCCTCCTAGATATCAAAAACTCTTGCCAAGTCCTCCACCGATTAAAAATCCGGCTGGCCCATCCTTGTGGTCAGTCGAAGCACCTATCTTTGAAAATGAACCTTCAGAATCCATACCAGACGAAAGTCAAAGGGTCGATAAGGCAGTTGACCCGGTATTGCCTTCAGAGTGTTCATCTTCGAACGATACCGTCACTGAAGAGAAAGAGAACGACACCATTCAAATTCTTTTCATAAACACCGACTGTGATGTGCTTGGGGGCAATCCTCCCATTCCTTTACCGCAGGAAGGAAGTTCATCAGAGTCCTACCCAGTCGTCTATTCGTTCCCACCACCAAGCAACCTAGTGGTTTCCTTCGACTGGAACCTACTAGGTAGACCCCATTTACCAGCCAGTGTACCATTCAGAATTATTATACAAGCTTACAGAATGGTCATGGTTGGTACCATCATTGATGAAGGGGCTTCTATGAGTATCCTTTCCTCAACTGCTTAGAAAGCACTTGGTTCGCCATCGCTTTTTCCTGAAATGAGAAATCTAACAGGCTTCGATAAAGGAACCAGACGACCTTTAGGGATCCTTCCAAATGTGCCCATTACTTTGAGAAGGAAAATTGTTCACATGAACGTTATGGTAGTTCAAGGACCTTTATATTACAATCTACTCCTTGGACGTGACTAAATTTATTGCATGGGAGCCATCGTCTCCTCACTCTTTAGAGTAATGTGTTTTCTGCACGAAGGCAGAATGGTCAAGCTCGTAAACCAAATGTCATTCCCTAGTTCACACATCACAAATAGTCAAATGGCATCCCTGAATGGTCGTTTCACACAAGAAATGTCTCATCGGTCTCCAGTTCGTCCACCTGATGAGCGTGAGTGATTCAAGAAGATGTGACTGAAACCCAGGGGGCATGCACCCTGGTCTGTTTCGGCAGGGAAACTCTAGGTATAGGGTAGGTTTCGGCAAAGGATATATGACTAGTCTGGCAAACCCGTCCTCACAGGAAAATGGGAATAGACTGGATAAGATACCTCCGTTAGAAGGTAGGCCTTTCCCGATAGAACAAATTTTTTGTCTGCAAATTGAAGGGTAACCTAGAAACTCTACTTCGCTATACCTAGGGGAATGCAAACCTTTCTGCATGCAAGCGAAGAGCGGCTATTTATTTTTTAAATTTTTAGGACCTCTAACCCTTTAAACCCGTATGGCTAGTCGTTTCCTAACTTGCATAAAGAAAGGATCCGTGGCAAAGCTTTAGAGATGTAAGCCACTTCAAAATAGCATCTCGAATGAGACATTTTTATCATACGACTGGCGAGCAATGTTGTCGCAGAGTTCAAGCTCATTAAAAAATAAAATCTCCATGAGCAGTTTTAGCGCATAGTTCATGCTCGTTAAAAAATAAATATAAGTCATGAGCAAGTGTTTCTCCCCGCGTTTAAGCTCATTAAAAAATGAATGGGTAAATAACCATTGTGAATGCCTTATTGCCAGCTTTTGAGCCTTGGTCGTGTTCTTGCCATCACCTCCACTCTATTTTTAGCCGATCGTTCACCCCCATATGATTGTTTACCCCTTCGAGGAACATCTACGAAGAGTGATTCTGCTAGCAATCCTTGTAACACTTCCGTGATTGGAAAATTCCAAACCTTACCTGGAATCAGCTGCTACCCGAAACCATCACTCGTTCCTCGAAAACGAGTCTTCTTTAAGCTCTTTTCACCTAACTCATAAAATATGAAAAGATTG
>APFE031017051.1:674-120903 GCA_000404065.3 Pinus taeda
GAAGAAGCTCTCCTGTGGCCCCCTGTGGAAAGAAAACAACAAGTGGGAGATTGTTGGGTTGTGTTATATTATTTCCACATAGTTAAAAGGGGGTTTAAGGGGTACCCGTAACCCCACTTTATGGGGTCGGGGGCAGCGCCCCGGAAAATTTTAGTTTTGGACCCTATGTTAGGTTGGGCGGACCCACCTATGGTTTTGTGGATGATTTTCGCACATGTTTTTTGGACACGATGGTTTTTCGGTCCATGGTATTAGATGCTTTGGCATGTATAAATATGTATTGTAACATTGAAAGGAACATAATGAAAAATCAAGTTGGTAGTCCCGGTTTTGGGATTCAGTGGGAAATCTCTGTGTATATGTGTTTTATGTGTTATGCTCTCGCATTTTTATTTTTCCTGTGATTTAGAATTGGTATGCAAGTAATTTCTGTACGGGGTTAAAAACTACAGTCGGTAGAAGTCGAAGTTATCGACGGGTCGTTAGATTATAAATTTTTACTGGGTCATACGTGGATTTATGCTATGGATGTTGTTGTTTCAACATATTTCATAATGATTGCATTCTCTCATAAGGGAGGTATAGTAGCCATTAATAAACTCACTTTCTTTTCCACCAATTATCATGTTACTGGAAGCATCCCTCTTGTGGAAGAAACCCCACATCCATATTAGCATGTTGGGTGGGATTTCTTAAGGATTCTTCCCTCATGGGAACCTTTTCTCTTCCTTCTCATTCTCCTGATAAATCTAATCCAGTTACCTATGTCAACATGATATCTTCTTGTACTATTCCATCTGATCCTTGGATAATGCTAGATGAATATAATATTAACACTTTTGGTGACTGCATGCCACTCTGTCCCATTGAGATAGACTATGAAGCCATCTATTCAGTCTATGTGGTGCATTCTAATCTCTCCTCTTAGATCAATTGGGTTGATCATTCCTTAAATTGCGATATGTCCTCTGACCCATTCTCTCGTACATTTTCTATTGATGAGAGCATCATGGAGATCATGATGCCGAATGATGTGCCATGGATGATCATCACCATCATTCCTCCTTTCCAGATTCCTTCAAGGATAATCTTAGTGAACTCTATTGGACCAATGTTGTTGAGATTTCTATGAATTCTGTATCCATCCATGATATTGATTTTGAAAATAATTCGCCAAATACTAATGAGACCGTTCCTCTCGATATTTCCATTAAACTTAGAATTATCGAAAATATACATATGGGTGCATCTTTCTCTCCCGATGAGATCAAGACTTATAAATCCCTTTTCCATGAATTTAGATACGTTTTTTCTTGGTCTTATGAATAGATGCCAAGTATTGACCTAAACATCGTTGTACATGAAATCAAAACATATCCCGATCGTAAGCATGTTCGGCAATGCCTCCATCTGATCCATCTCAAGAGGGTTGTTGCTATTAAGGCCAAAGTTGAAAAAATTCTACGCATTGGTTTCATCTACCTAGTATATCTAACTTATTGGGTGTCAGACATTGTTCCTGTCATGAAGAAATAGGGAACAATTTGTGTGTGTCAATTACTGGGACATTAGTCATGCTTGTCCTAAGGATAATTATCCTACCTTGTTCATCGACTAGATTGTTGATGATTGTGCTGGTTGTGAAATATTTTCGTTTATGGATGGATTTTCTGGCTACAACTAGATCAAGATTCTCCCAGTGGACCAATAAAAAAACACATTTATTTGTCTATGGGGCACATTTTTATATCAAAAACTACTTTTTGGATTGAAAAATGTTGGGGTTACATTTTAGAGGGAAATGAATTATGTCTTCCATGACATTAAACACATTGTACAACCATATCTGGATGACATACCTGTTCACTCGAAACATCGTGGTGATCATTCAATGCATCTTAGGGGTATATTTTTAGGTTGTAGACACTATAAAATTAGGCTCAATCCGCACAAGTGTGTGTTTTGTGTAAGCTCTAGTTGACTTCCTGGTTTGATTGTATCGAAACATGAAATTAGTATTGACCCATTGAAATTCCAGGTGATCCTTGATCTTCCTACTCCTTCCTCTCTTCTTCAACTTCTCCAAGGGAAGGCTAACTTTCTATGGATATTTGTTCCCAACTATGCATAATGGACCAAAAGATTTACTCGCTTGTTAAAGAATGGGGTTCCCTTCCATTGATATGACTCAACCCAAAAGGCGTTTGATGCCTTGAAACATGTTCTGATTCAGGCATACTTGTTGTATCCCCCAGATTACCAACGCGATTACTTCATGTACCTCACTACTGCACTTACTACCATCACTATGGTATTGGTCTAAGAGGACGTTGTAGTGACCAAACACCTTATTTATTATTTGAGTCAAAACTTAAATGATATTGAGATCAAATATACTCACGTCGAAATGTTAGTTTTGGCAACTGTCCAGGCTATCCAAAGGTTTTGTCACTATATCCCGCTTCACAAAACTATGGTTGTTTTTGACTACAAACCCATGACATACATATTGTCATGAAAATTTATGGGGGGAAAATACTCCAAATGAATTTTCATCCTCCAAGAGTTCGATTTGGATTTCATCAAATCCAAGTTGAAGAAATACTTAGTTTTTGCTGAGCTGATATATGACCTTTCCACTGCCGAAACTGAAATAATGTATCACAATTATATTCCAAACGAGTTATCCCTGATCATGTCATCTGACCCATGGTATGGAGATATTATCATATATCTCCAAACCCATACTTTCCGGTCCGATGCTTCTTGCTTTGACTAGCGACGTATTCGATATCAAGCTAAAAATTATGTTATAATCAATGACACCCTTCATCGTCATGGTATTGATACGATTTTTTGAAGGTGCCTCACCCATGAGGAGGCTGAGAAAGTCCTAAATGAATTCCATGCTAGGGGCATGTGGTGCACATATGTCTGTTTATTCCACCACACAAAATATTTTACGTGCTGGCTACTTTTGACCTACTATATTTCACGACTGTAGCCTTGTGGTCAGAAAGTGTCATGCCTGCCAGATATACGATCATAAAAACCATGCTCCACCCACTCCTTTGCACCTTGTTATTGTCATTGGTCCTTTCGCAAAATGGGGCATTGACGTTATGACATGTAACTCTCACTCAATCGGGTGCAATGTTACATCATTGTGGTGGTAGACTATTTTACCAAGTGGGTTGAGGCAATGCCTACATACAATAACACATCGAAACAACTGCTCTCTTCCTTTTCAATCATGTCATTGCAAGGTTTGTTGTACCACAGGCCATAGTTATAGACCATGGGAAACATTTCCTGTTATAAAATTAAATACTACGAAGCAATGGAACACATAAAATATTTCAGAAATATAAACACAGAAAACGCATCAAACAAGAGAGACAAATATATACGTGGTTCACCCAGTTTGGCCTACGTCCACCCCCAACAGCCAGTCCTTCCTTTCTATTATCCAACAAAATGAAGAGACACAACCTACAACAGATCCGCTGTAATATCCTCTGTTTTCTCTCACAGTCTCACCTCTCTGCTTCTTGCTCAGAGAATACACATCTATTACACAGCCTCAAATACATTTCCCTCATACAAAGAGGGGTTGACTTCTAGGACAAAAAACCTTAAACTAAACATAAGTTCTACCGTCATATCATCCGCCTAATGAACAACCCAGATTGACTAGAAATTACTATACTTTTACAAGGCAATTTTACATTTGTTTTTAGCTTTGGGGATGCTGCCCCCGAAACCCCTGCCAGGGGACCGCTAGCCCTCGGACCCCCCAGCGAGGGGGGATCGACCCTCCTGAACCCCCACGCTGGGGACAAGTCCCCCCCACACCCCCCCGTGTGGAGGGGTTTATAGACTTCCTGGGGTATACATCTGGGTGAAACAAAGACCTCTGAACAATCATGCTCCACACCCAACAATCTCCCACTTGGAGAATGATTGTAGCAACTCCATCGCTGCTTCATTTGGTGGACAATCACTCCTATTTGGACTTGGCTGTTTCTCATCTTCATCGTCATCCTTGAAGACCAATTGAAAGTGAGCATATTCTCAGTTTCTCCCTGGTTACAACTTTTGTTAGCATATCTGTAGGATTCTAGCTAGTGTGTATCTTTTCCAGCTTCAACTCTCCATCTTCCAACACTAATCGTATGAAATGGTACTTGAGCTGTATGTGTTTAGTCTTGGAATGAAATGTTGAGTTCTTTGCAGGATGAATGGCACTTTGGCTATCACTGTATAACGTGACCATATCATGCTCCTTACACAATTCACCCATAAACCTTTGTAACCAAATCAATTCTTTACTAGCATCTGTAGCAGCAACATACTCTACTTCTGTTGTTGAAAGTACAACAACACTTTGGATTTTTGAAACATAACTGACATTTGTTCCACCAACAGTAAATACATATCCTGTAGTGCTCCTCCTGTTATCTCTGTCACCTGCCATATTTTCATCAACATATCCCTGTAGAGAAATGTTTGGACCACCAAAGCATAATGCTTGATTTGTGGTACCTTTCAAATATTTGAGAATCCATTTTTCTACCATCCAATGTTCCTTTCTTGGATTGTTCATGTACCTACTTACAACTCCCACTACATGTGCAATATCAGGCCTTATGCAGACCATTGCATACTTTAAGCTTCCAACTGCTGATGCATATGGGACTTTAGACATATAATCCATGTCTTCTTGGGTCTTTGGGCACATTTACTTACTATGTTTGAAATGGCTCGCAAAAGGTGTACTAACTGGTTTTGCATTATGCATATTAAATCTTTTCAACATCTTTTGTATGTACTCATTCTGAGACAATGTTAACTTGCGATTTTTCCTGTCGCTAGTGATTCTCATACCAAGGATTTGTTTTGCAGCTCCCAAATCCTTCATTGCAAATGAATTTGCCAATTTTCTTTTGAGAACATTTATTTCCTGCATGTTAGACCCTGCAACAAGCATGTCAACTACATACAATAAAAATATAATATAGCTGCCATCATTTTGATTTTTCAGATAAACACAATGATGAGAATGACATCTAATATAATTTTATTCAAACATAAACTTGTCAAATTTTAGATACCACTGCCTTCGACCCTGTTTTAAGCCATACAAGCTCTTCTTCAACCTGCACACTATTTTCTCCTTCCGTTTCACTCCATATCCTTGTGGTTGCTCCATATATATCTCTTCCTCCAAATCCCCATGGAGAAAGGTTGTCTTTACATCTAACTGCTCAAGATGCAAAACTTCAGTTGCTACAAGAATTAAAATAGTTTTCATTGAAGTCATTTTAACAACATGAGAAAATATTTCATCAAAATCAATACCTTTCTTCTGTATAAACCCCTTCACCACAAGTCTAGCTTTGTACCTCTGTTTTCCTCCATATTCTTCCTTCAGCCTGTAAACCCATTTATTCTTCAATGTAGTTTTTCTTGCAGGCAACCTGACTAAGTCCTAAGTCTGGTTATGCATTGAGGAGTCCATCTCTTCTTCCATGGCTACCTCCCACTTCTTTCTGCTTTCTGATAAAGATAATCTTCCATCTACATCTTCCACAACGAGAAGTTTTGGCCATTAAATTTCTCGACCCTAAACTTACCATATTCTGTCATTACTCCCACTCGAATGAGGAACCCTTCTTTCCTGCGCATTTATTAGCCAAATAGACCTTCGGCTCTGATACCAGTTGTTAGAAAATTATATATTACGGCGCAATGGAACACATAAAATATTGCAGAAATATAAAAACAGAAAATCCATAAAATAAGAGAGACACAGATATACGTGGTTCACCCAGTTTGGGCTACGTCCACCTCAAATAGCCATTCCTTCCTTTCTATTATCCAGCAAATTGAAGAGACACAACCTACGGAAGATTCGCTGTAATATCCTCTGTTTTCTCTCATAGTCTCACCTCTCTGCTTCTCGCTCAGAGAATACACATATATTACATAGACTCAATACAATATCATCATACAAAAAGAGGGGTTTCCTTCTAGGGCAAAAAACCCTAAACTAAACATAAGTTCTACCGTCAGACCATCCACCTAATGAATGGCCCAGATTGACTAGAAATTACTATACTTTTACAAGGCAATTTTACATCTACTTTTAGCTTTGGGGGGGATAAGTCCCCCCCGCATGGCGGGGTGTACAAACTTGCGGGGGTATACATCCAGCTGAAACAAAGACCTCTGAACAATCATGCTCCACACACAACATACTGTACTCTCTAATAAATATCTGATATACTATTTGAAGCTCAATACATGATAAATTGTCTAAATCAAAAGTTCTCTTCATATACATTGGTTGCTTTAAGTATAGTCGCGTGTACATGCTAGTTCACTTCATTGAAGTAACATATATAAATCTATTTGTGAAATAAAATTATAGATTTGATAATACTGATTCACCCCCCTCTCAATATTATTTCCAACAATTGGTATCAGAGCAGGTCCTTTAGAAGAAGCTTGATCGCTTGAAGGGAGATCCATCATCACGAGTAATGAAGAAAGTGTGGGATCCATCAGACCACCAATCTTTGATGGGAGCAATTTTGTTTATCGGAAAATAAGAACCATAGCCTATCTACAATCACTTGGAATGGATGTTTGGGAAATTGTGGAAGGAGGATATACATTTCCAACAACAATTCCTACAGATACAGTAGGTAAAAAGCAATATGAAACCAATGCCAAAGTAGTCAATACTTTACTGGGAAGTCTGTCACAATCAAAATTTCTCAAATTCATGCAGCTCAAATGAGCCAAATAAATATGGGACAAAATCGTTCTGAGGTATGAAGGAGACTCTAAGGTAAAACGTGCTAAGCTTCAAACTCTCAGAATTGAGTATGAATCTCTTAAGATGCACAGTAATGAAAGTATAGCTAGTTACATCTTACGTATAGACGAGGTTGTTAATTGTATGAAGAATCTAGCTGAAGAAATAATGGAAGTTACCTTAGTTGAGAAATTTTTTATATCCTTGTCTACTAAATTTGAATCAAAAGTGTCTGCCATAGGAGAAAAACAGGATTTGCAGATTATCACTATGACACAGCTTCACGAAATCTTAGCTGCCTTTGAGATGAGAAAAGGAGGACCATCAGATATGAGGGAAGCCACATTTAAAGTTTCAGCAAAAGGAAAGGAAGAACACAATGAATCAAGACATACTTTAGAAGAAGATGATGAGGTAAACTTTGTCAAGAAGCTTCAACGGGGTTTTGGAAGATTTAAAGGTAAGCTACCCTTCAAATGCTTTGCCTGTGGCAGAGTCGGTCATTATGCTGCCAAATGTCCTCATAAAGATAAATATGAAAATGGGAAGGAATATGCAAAATGGAATAGAAAACAAGTTGTAAATAAAAGGATTTAATAGACTCATGAAGATAGAGATGATTTATCAAATAGTGATGAAGATGAAAACAATAATGATTATATATTTCTAATGGCTTATGACGATGATAATTTTTGGGATGATTTAGAAGAGGATGAACTTCATGAAGAAATATATAAACTCAAAATATTTTTAGAAGAAAAGAATATGATTATAGATACCTTGACATACCAACTTGCTGAAAAAGAAAAACACAATGAAAAACTAGAGTGTGAAATTGTGGGTCTAAGAAAGGATCTTGAGAAAACAAAATCTCTCAATCTTAGATTTGTTAAAGGATCAGAAACTTTAAATGAAATTATCAAAGTGTAGTGTTCTCCTCTAATAAACATAGGTCTTGGATATACTAAGGAGGCATCTCAATCACAGAAGTCGTCAACCTCCACTAAAATCTATCTTGATGCAGCAAAGAACAGTGAACAATATAACAGTCATCAGCAAAGGCATAAAGGAGATCACCACTTAAATCAGACTCAATTTACTCCAAGGATGAACAAAATCCACAACCAACCTCAGGTAAATCATACTCATTTTGCTCCAAAGATGAATATCAATAGAGACTACAATTACCCGGTCAATAGATTCGATAGTCGCAGGAGCTTCTTTAATGGGACATGTTTTTCATGTCATAATTTTGGACACAAAGCTCATCAATGTGTTTCTTACAAAACCATCATGATTAGAGAAGCACGAAATCAAGGGAATGTGACAAGGATCAAGAAAAGTTCCTATAATAACTTTTCTCTTCTTGAAAATGAAATAGAATGCTCAATTTGTAACAACTTTGGTCATGAAGAATCTGAATGAAGGGGAAAATTTTGGCAAACATCTCAAAAGGAGGAAACTCCATTAAATCCCAAGATATGGAGAAGGAAAGAATCTCAAACAGAAAGATGTGGTATACACTTGTATGCAGAAGGACAAGAAAAGCAATGGTACATCAACAGTGAATGCTCGAAACACATGACAAGTGACAAAGAAGAACTTCACTCATATAATGCGTTAGAAAAGGAAGAGAATGCCTCAGTTGGAAATGACGCTCCTACTGCCATAAAAGGTAAAGGCTCCATTTTCTTGAAAGAAAAGGTTAAAGCTGGAAATGTTATGTATGTAGATGGTCTAAAGGATAACCTATTGAGTGTTAGTCAAATGTGTGATCAAGGAATGAAGTGGTGTTTTGATCAAATAGATGTCTTGTTCGTGAGCTTGATACAGGAGAGACCGTGATCAAAGGTACAAGAAATCCAAACAACTTATACATAATTAAGGGAGGACAACAACAATGTTATCTAAGAAAAATGATGAAAACTGGTTGTGGCATAGAATATTGGGACATCTAAACTTTTCTCAAATAAGAAAAGCATGCAGATTAAAGGTTGTTCGCAATCTTCCAGATATCAACATCCCTAAAAATACAATATCTAAACCATGTCAAATCAATAAGAAAATTAGAGCTCACTTCATTGAAAAAGAAGGGTCAGCTAGTAAGCCTCTTGAACTTGTCCATACTGATTTATATGGACCATCAAGGAAAAGGTCACCTCGTGGAGAAGAATACTTTATTTTGTTCATTGATGATTTTTCCATAATTTGTTGGATAGGTCTTATAAAGCATAAAGATGAAGCATTTGAAAAATTCAAAGCCTTCAAAGCTTTGGTTGAAAAGGTATTAGATCGAAAATCAAATGCCTCAGATCTAATCGAGGAGGGGAATTTACCTCGAATGAATTCTTTGACTTTTGTGAACAACATGGAATAATAAGGAAATTTTCCACCACAAGGACTCCTCGGCAAAATGGAGTGGTAGAAAGAATGAACAGAACTATTCAACAAATGGCTTGAGCTATGCTAGATGAATCTGGAACTCCTGCAATCTTTTGGGGTGAAGCTGCATTCGCTGATGCAACTAGTCTCAACAAAGCAAATGTTTGGGTAAATAGCACTCAAACTCCACATGAACTTTGGTATGGTAAGACTCCTACTATAAAATACTTTAAAGTTTTTGGAAGCAAATGTTATATCAAAAGGGTTGACGAAAAGCTTGGTAAGTTTGAGCCCAAAGCAGATGAAGGTATTTTTCTTGGTTACTCTTCCCAAAGTAAAATATATAAACGTATTAATAAAAGACTTGGGAAAATTCTTGAAAGTATTGATGTTGTAGTTGATGAAGCATGCAAAAATCCAAAACAGATAAAAACATAATATTGTAACAATGAATAAGATGGGGATTATTTTCCCACATCAAATCACAATGATATTGAAGAAGAAACCAATGAAGCACCAGAAGAAGAGATAATAGTAGAAGAAAAGACTCCGTCCAGATATGCTTAGAAAAATCAACTAGAAAGTCAAATTTTAAGGGAAAAAGAGGCAGGTGTACAGACAAGAAGAACTATTACAGAAACCTCAAGCTATCTAGCATTACTATCCTCCACCGAACCTCAAAATGTAAATGAAGAATGCAAAGATGAATGTGGGGTCAAGGCCATGAATGAAGAACTTGAGCAAATTGAAAAGAATAATACTTGGGAATTAGTCCTTAGACCTCATGATAAAAATATTATAGGAACTAAATGGATATTCAAAAACAAGCTGAATGAAAATGGAGAAGTCATTAGAAACAAGGCCAGACTTGTTTGTAAAGGGTATACTCAACAAGAAGGTATAAATTTTGAAGAAACTTTTGCACCTATTTCTAGACTTGAAGCCATAAGGATGTTTCTTGCTCTTTCTAACTTTCAAAAATTCAAAGTATACCAAATGGATGTAAAATATGCTTTCCTTAATGGAGATTTAGAAGAAGTTTATATTGAAAAACCAGAAGGATTCATTCTTGGAAATGATGCAAAACTTGTATGTCGACTCAAAAAGGCTCTCTATGGTCTGAAACTGGCTCTGAGGGCTTAGTATTACTACCTTGACAAATATCTACACCAACAAGGTTTTCAAAAGGTTTAGCGGATAGCAACATATATACAAAGATTGAAACTAATAAATTGCTAATTATTGTTGTTTATGTTGATGATATAATTTCTGGTAGCAATGAAGAATCCATGAGTTATAATTTTGCTTCAGTAATGCAGCAAGAATTTGACATGTCCTTGCTTGGTGAACTTACCTATTTTCTTGGTCTACAAGTTCAACAAAATAAAGATGGTATTTTTCTTTCACAAACCAAATATCTCAAATAGATCTTGAAGAGGTACACCATGGAAGATTCTAAACCTGTATGTACCCCAATGGTAACAAGATGCTATCTCAGCTCAAATGATGAATCAACAACAGTACATCAACCAACTTAGAGATCCATGATTGGAAGTTTTCTTTATCTAATAGGTACTCGACCTCACATCATGCATGTAGTAGGAATAGTTGGAAGATTCCAGGAAAATACAAAGGAATCACACCTTCACGCAGTCAAAAGAATTTTCAAATATCTTCAAGGAACTCAAAACTTTGGTTTATGGTATCCTAGAGATACATATCTTACTCTTCGTGCATATATAGATGTAGATTGGGCAGGAAGTGTTGATGACAGAAAAAGCACTTGTGGTGGTGTATTCTATATGGGTTCTAAGTTAGTGTCTTGGTTCAACAATAAACAAAGTTCAATTTCTTTATCTACAACTAAAGAAAAATATGTGGCAGCTGCATCTTGCCGCACACAACTGCTTTGGATGATGAAAACCTGGCAAGATATTTAGATCACATGTACTCCACCCATATCCATTCTACGTGATAAGACAAGTGCCATTAGTATTTCAAAGAATCTAGTCATGGAACCCAAGACCAAGCACATACCCATCAAATACCATTTTCTATGTGAACAAGTCCTTGAACAAAAAGTCAAATTGGAATATGTTCCCTCCAAAGAGATTGTTTTTGATATATTCACTAAAATACTTCCCAGAGAGACATTTGAATATCTCAGACAAAAGCTGGGAGTAATTGATGCATCATCCTGCTATTAAATCCAATTTTTTAGAGAAAGGTTATTATACGCGTCTTTCATGGAGAGTAGTTGCATACACACGCAAGTTTTTGTGGGTCAAGGAGAATATATGTTTTTTAGACAAGAAAAACAGTGGGGAAGGCTCTGATTGATATTGATGATTCATGTCTATCGATATACTTCATTCATTAATTTTTATCTGACTGACAAATATGTCTTGATCATTGACCTATTAACAAAGCACAGGTTCAGTGGGAGCATTAACCTTCACGTACATTCATCATTGTTGGCATTATGGTTGTTGACTCTAGCTATGGCTTTAGATATTTATACCATTTGTTGCTTAAGTCATGTAAAAGTCTAGGGTGTGATATGCTTTCTCATACATTTGAATGAGTCCTCTTGGAAAAATGATGTAATTTGTATCCCCACTTTACATGGGATGGATGATGTACAATTTATTGTTTTTGTCATGTATAAACTATTGTATATGCCCACTTGGTTGGGTGGATGAATCAAATTTGGTATATCCCCAATTGGTTGGGCGATGGATGTATGTATGAGTCATTCGTGATAGGAAGGTAATCGTCACATAGTTGAATTATAGAGTCATTCTCTTAGATTTTTTTTTTTTTTGCAGACTCTACTTGTGCTCAGGGGGAGAATAGATGGTTTTAGTGCATCTCAGCATGTACAAAAGGGGAGCTCAATTAGAGAATTCAGCATGTACTCAGGGGGGGCATGAACAACATTATTTATGTCAAAGGAGAAAATATCTTGGTCCACCCTTTGCCCTTGATGTCAAAGGTGGAGAGTGACTCGGTGTTGTTGTTGCCATCAAGTCCAAAGCAGGAGATTTTTGGCATTATGATACAGGTGTTGTCCTTGATGGGAACTCACTCAAATGAAAGATCACAGTGTAGCATGTCAACAATAAAGAATTACAGATCAGACTACAAAGAATGAAGAAAGGGAGGTATAAACAGGTTCACCTTGACGAAGCTGCGTATACACGTAGGTTTACTGAAAAGAAGGAGTGTATATGTACACGCACACTTTCACAGAATGAAAAGCACGCATATCTTTGGAAAGCAAAGTTTTTGGTTGAAGGTATTTATTGGTCCAAGGTATTTGACCCAAGGTAATTGGTCCAAGGTACTGGTCCTAAGTAGTTTTGGTCCATGGTATTGAGAAAGGCCTAAAACTACATAAATAGGAGAAGATCATTAGGCCAAAGGGTGCAAGGATCTGAATATCTTATGAAGTGTTGAATCATATATGCAAGTTAATGAGCTTCAGATGGTTTTCTTGATCTGATCTAAGAATGCACCTATAAGGTTGATGATGGTGGATGGATCGAGATCGTAAAGGCTTAAGAGTATTATCATTATGTGGTTTGATCTTGAACGGCCTAGATGTGAATACTGACACATGTTTTATTATGTAAATGTGATGATCTGGGTATGACTAAATTCTAGAATAGTTGTGATGTTTAAGTTATCATTTATAGATCTATACGTAGCTTCGCTTTAGTAAAAGAGCATATACATGTTGTTTCAGCATATCAAAGTAGCGTATACATCATAAATTTGAATTTGCATATCTATACACTGGTTCCCTTTAGTAAAAGTGCGTATACACACTGGTTCGACACATGGAATTAGCATATACATTATGAAGTATGATGTTTAAAGGTTTAATTCTTTCTATTTGCTCTTGCAGAGTTCTAGGTTCAACTTTGTGTTCTGGTGACTATATTCTGGTGACAGTGTTCTAAATGATCAAATTGATTGATTGTGATTTTTGTTGATGGGTTTTCAAGTGATTGATTGATTTAGTTGTGGTTGATTCAGAAATTGATGATTCAGTTTCAGTGATTAGTTGATGCCGATGCATTTGATGGTTGTATTGTGGTTTTGATTTTCTGAGTTTCAATGTTGTTGATGGGTTGAGTATGAAAATTAGATGAAATGTGGCCTTCAGATTGTGGTGTTGTATTCCAGGAGTATCCAGTCTAAAAATTCATGAAATGTGGTCCCTGTTGGAAGAGTGGATTTTTTGTAGGGTGGAACCTATGTACTAGTAAACATATTGGCTAGTACAAGAGATAGGGGGTTGTAGCTCCCTTCGAGTAGTAGCTGGAGAACGAGAGAAGGTTGTAGCCTTCAGCAGGTGGTTGCCTATTTACTGGTATGATTTTGCACTAGTACAATATTGTAAATATATTTTCTTATTATTAAAAAGAAGACAAAGACGACAACTACAGGTGATTTTTACCCACATTGGGTTTCCACCTTATATCTTGGTGTTCATGTGTGTTTCTTATGTGTGATTCCTTATTCTACTTTTACTGTGTTGTATAATAAATCTCTGATATACTGGTTTAAGCTCAATACATGATAAATTGTCTAAATCAAAAGTTCTCTGCATATACGTTGGTTTCTTTAAGTACAGTCATGTGTACATGCTAGTTCACTTCACTAAAGTAGCGTATATAAATCTGTTTGCAAAATAAAATTATAGATTTGATAATACAAATTTACCCCCCTCTCAGTATTATTTCCAATAGAATTGACTCAAAGTGTTTATTTCAAAGCATATATAGAGACAGGTGTTCATAAGGAACATAAATGCCCAAATCAATTGGTGGTACTTAGAAGGATTTGCTAAATTAGGTCCAACAACATCTCCACATAACTTTTTGAAATCCATCTTCATCAGTGTGGTCAGAGATTTACATTTAGTCATTCCAAATATTACCAATAACTTCACGACATATTTTCCTTGAGAAAGGAAAATCTCTTCACATCTCTGCCACACCTCTAGTCCCAAAAAATAATGCATCATATGAAGATCGTTCATTCCAAATTTAGATTCCAAATACCTCTTACACTAGAGCATCAGGGACTCACAACCTACCAAGAATAGATCATCAACATCTAAAACCAAAATCAAAGGTATACCTTGTACCACTTTGAAATAGGGGTTCATATCGACACTGATTCTTACGAATCCAAGATTCATTAGGTAGCTCTCAATACTGGCATACCAGGATTACAGAGCTTGCTTCAAACCATATAATTTTTGTTCAACTTGCAAACGTGAGTCTTCTTGCCCTTCACTTCAAAACATTGAGGTTTCTCAACATATACTTCTTCATTTTATATGCCATGAAGAAATGTTCTCTTTACATCCATATGGTAAAGTGTCCATCCTTGATTAGTGGTAAGAGAAAAATTTGATCTCATAATAGTGTAGCGGGAAACATAAGAAAATATATCATCATACTCTTATCCCTCCTTCTGGGAGAAACCTCGAGAAATAAACCTTGGATTATACTTCTCAATGCTTCCATGAACTACATGTTTGATCTTATATAGTCATTATGAAGTTACAATAGACTTTCCCTTAGGTATTAGCATAATCTCCCATTCAATATTGTTCATAAATTATTCATATTCCACGGAATCCTTCCTAACCTATTTTTTCACAGGTTCTTCAAAGGTAGAAGGTTCAACCTAGATCATAGTGCTCATAGCTACAATTTATCCCTAATATTGGCATGGCTTCTTACTTTCTCTAAAGGTCCTTTTGGCAGGGACATATCTTTCAACATCTTGTAAAGTATCATGAAGTCGTAATGGCCTCCTCGAGGCAGGGGGATCATTTGGAGGAGGATCCAAGGGATCAATAGGATCTTAAAATATGTGTTTATTATATTCCGACATAAAAGGGACATCTAGCACATCCATGTTGTTATCCTTCTTCTTATGCCAATGAAGGTCCCTTGATTCTCCAAGGGAATTATCTTCATCGAATGTTACACTGCTAAAATTGATCTTCCTTTAAAGATACATATAAATTCTAAATGCTTTAAATTTTTCACAATAACCAACATGTGTACCTTTCTTTCGGATGGCTTCCAACATGTTTCTTTTTTCCTTTAGAACATGGAAATATATAGGGCAACTAGATATCTTGAGATGTAAAATGTTAGGCTTCACATCTATGGATACTTCTTTGGTATTCCTGTTGTCCAATGCTTGATGAGGAACCTGATTTTGAACATATAATACTATAGCTTTTGTTTCTCCGTAGAAGAATTATGGAAACTTTTGATAATGCGGTATAGCTCAGGAAACTTCTACGATAAACCTATTCTTTCTTACAATGTTTAATTTTTCTCGAGATTGTAAGTTACAATGGTTTCCTTCTTGATACCTTCCTTCTAGAAAAAATGAATGAACTCATTTGAAGTGTACTCTCCACCATTGTCAAATTTAAAAACTTTGATTTTCTTCCCTGTTTGATTTTCTATCAATGTTTTGATGTTTTTGAACATATCAAAAGCCTCATCATTATGCTTCAAATAATATATCCATGTCTTTATGGAGAAGTCATCAATGAAGATAATGTAATAGAGATGGAAACCAATAGAGTGCATAGGAATAGGTCCGTATAGGTTAGAATAAATTAGGTGAAGAATATCATTAGTCTTGTTCCTACTAGAGGGGATGGTCCCCTTGTATTCTTTCCACTAGCACACCTTGGACATACTTGATCACGACTAGCTTGAAGATTAGGCATCCCAGAGACTAACTTCTTCAATTTTGGTAGGGCTTCATGATTTATATATGCTAATATTCAATTCCATAGTTCGCTTTGATGATTATTATTGCATACCATAGCTAGTAGATGTCTTCTATTGACTCTATAGAGTCCTTCAACTCTGGATCCCAAGGTGAAAGCATCTCTCCTGTAAGATTCCATAGGCCATGCAAGGAATTTTCCTTTGATGAAAGATACTATCATACCATAACCTTCCAAAGAGAAAATAGATATCAAGTTATTCTTTGATCCTGGAACATACATCACATCATAATGAAGAGTGGATTCACAAGATTCGAAATGAAATTTGATAGGACCAAAACCATTCATAGGATAAGTAGAATTAGCTTCAAGAATGATTGTCAAATTTTTCTCCCTCTCAACTATGTTAGAGAGGACTTCTTATATCCAAATAAATGTCAAAAGTACTCACTATGTACCAACCAACTATCCTACGAATCTGGAGGGGAAGAACTAGAAAGACTAGAAATAGAAAATATTCATATTCATTGGCAACAACATTTTTTTCATTCCTAAAATTTCTTACTGTCTTTTGAGGACAATGGACTTCTTCATAATCATCCAAAGTTTCACTTCTTCCTCTATAATAGTTTCTTCACCTATCATTGAAATTGTTGTTGTAGCCTTAGTTAAATCTTGGAGCATCTCTCTTTCTCGAATAGTCTTAGGCATAGTGACCATACTTGTGGCAATTGAAGCGTTCAACTTGAGGCTTATATTTTCTAAAGCTTCTCTTGGAGTCCTTGGATTTGGTAGAAGAATTCCTTGGATTGGTTGATATCCCTTTACCTTTCTTCATCTTGTCTTGAGTAACAAATGTAGAATGCCCTCCTTCTTCATGGTTTTGAATCCTTCATCTAGCAATCATCTTGACCTCTTCTTGAGTGAATTTAACAATGAGATCATCAAAAGATGAAATAACATTATTGTTTCTTAAAGTACTAATGAAGGTTTCCCAAATAGGAGGACTACCTTGAAGAGTTTCCACCACCATCTGTTTGTGAGATATTTTTTCACCAGCATATTGCAATTGATCCCATAAGTGGGATGCTTTGATGATATAGGTTTGCATGGATTATCCCTTGTTCATCTCCATCTCTTTGAGTTGAGTTTTCAAAGAGAGTATGTGATTCAAGTTATTGACTACATACAACTCTACCAACTTGTCATAAATATCCTTAGAATTCTTCAAGCTACCAACATAAACAAGTAAATGATATTGACAACCATCAATAATATTTCTCTTTCCTTTGATCTCACCTTTCTTGTACTTGGATTTGATAGGAGCAAAAGAATTTTATGGAGGATCAGGTACCTTTCCTTGCACATATTCCAAAACATCATTGCCATCTAATATAACTCCAAAAATGATATTCTATTTAGAAAAGTTTCATGAATCACCCAACTTCACATTATCCGTGAAGTAAGAGGTATACATTTCGTCCAAGTTAAATAGGCTCCTTCAATTTATTTCAATAATGATTACTCTTATCTCTTTTATCCTTGGACCTGTCTTCACCTTACCTTTGATATCATGTCAATTTTCCATTGTTCTATATTGTTACAATCACTTTAAAAATATTTTTCTTCAATTAACAATCTTTCAAAACAATTTAATCTTTCAATGATCAATGGAAATCGTAGATAAACCAGTAAATGCAATAGACACTAGAATACAATGAAGAGAAATAAGAGACATGAGGACTTTGGTTAAAGACCAGGGAAAAACCAACAATAGGGGAAAGCCTTTCAAATTCTTCTTCTTATTATATTTTCATAAAATGTTCAAAAAAGGGAGAGTACAGTGTTCCAATTCACCTATTAAAAGACTATCTGGCAAAACTAGTCCAAACATATCTAGGAGATGAGCCTAGTAGACAAATCAGATTGAATTCAAAATATTTGAAGTATGCGCTCAATGATAAACATAATTTAGGTCAATATCACAACCACATAGACCTAGTGACAGTGAGTGTGGATGAAGCTCTCCAGCCACAAGGCACACCCTATCAAGCTTGTGTCTACAACTAATATTTTAACAAACCAATCCCACGACTCAAGAAAAAAAACTTATTTTCACGCATGCGAGCTCTAACGTGCAATTTTGGACCTGTACAAACCAATTTCATTAAAAAATATCAAAATTGTTTGGACCAATCCAAAGAAGAGAGAAAAATAAGATAATTGTTGATGATATTGAAATGAGGATAACTTGACATATATTTATATGTTTCCAAGGGTGCCCAATTTCTCTTTAAACTTGACCTGTACTTTTATGCACATGCAGGTTTCCTCTTCAAAAATACATTTTTCCTTAAACAAATTAAATTCTTCCAAGGGCTTCGAGGGGTCTTTCTTGATGAGGAAGGTTGTACAAAGGAGGGAATTTGTCCCTAAGCTTCCAGATTAAAAATGATTGCTCGATCATGCACTTAGAAAGGATCAAATGGAGCTATTATTTTCACCCCCAATGTGCCCTCTCTTGCCAAAAAGTGATCTGAAATGATCATATGTTAAACTGAAGTAGAATTTATTAATGCCAACAATGAACTAAATCTTAACATAAAGTTCTTTAACCATGAGAATCAATTGAGAAGGGATGAATTTATGACAAATGAGAAACATAAGCAAGATCTAAACAAGGTGAAAAGCACCAAAAACACAACGATACTAGACAACAAGATTGATTACAGAGTTCATCCCTGATGCACTACATCTCCGGGTCTGCTTTCAAGATGGGAATCCGCTTTATTAGGATTAAATCCCAGGAGGTTGATTACACAACAAATTAACTAGAATGATTGTGTATGCAGGAACTTCTAGTCACTATCACAAGAAAGCTCTCTAAATTAGATTTCCAACGCCTATCATTGTTCCCAATTATGACTCCAGATGATCCTGTTACATTAAAAACAAAACAACCTATATCCTCCAGAATCTACATACAAAACTCAAAACCACTATTTTTAACCTCCAAAGCACCAATATGCCTTTATAATCCTTCAAATGCATTCGAACCCCTTCATACTAAGTTTAGAAATGGATTAGATGATCTTTAGGATTAAGTTAGGGTTTATGGATAAGTTTTAATGTCACATAATCATATTTAGGCCTAGGTGTGATTAAATATCCAAATTTTGAATTAGCAACCCACTTTCAACCTTTTAATAACCCATAAGTCATTAGAATTTAGCTAACTGGGTGGAGGAGCTGACAACAGATGTGAACGGGTGGAGTTATCCTGCGGTTAGGGCTTTGATGGTTCCGCTGACTATTTTCCATAACGGTTGGCGGTTGCGGCTAACCCGACACTCACATACCACTGTTAACCCTGCCTAACCATGATTGTCCACCAAACGGCGGAATCAACCCTAACTATGCAGTGAATACATTTCTGTTCACATGTTGACTTGTTCTCTGCTGCGATCAGGCTCCGATTCTAACCTCGATGGTTATCCTCGATACTTACTACCTAAAGCTGCATTGTGTTCATATGATCAAGTTTACTCCATGTGATTCTGATGCAGTTAGGAACCTGTGGGTTATTGTTTTCTTTGTAATGATTATTACATAGTTTTGGGTAATGTGTATTACATGACCCGAATGGGTTTTAGCTTAGGTTTTAATGCATTTTATTGCATGGATTAGGTTATAGGTCTAGGTTAATGGGTTAGGGTTTGTTTTTCCACCATAACTTTGTAATTCTAGGTCTTAGTTATAGGATTTTAGTATAATTTCTTACGTTTTAGTCCTTAAGACTTTACATCACTTTGTTCTTAAAAAAATCCTTTTACAATAAATTGTCACAATGTGACATCAAATGCATATGATGATGACCATGGATCATTTTTGGAAACCCTAACCCTGGCGAAAATGATGATGAAGACATGTCGACAACTAAACCTCAATGGAATTAACGACAAACACATTTTGACAACTAGGTACAAAACCATATCCTTCAAACAAAATGAAAACCATCTCAACCATTGTCATCACCGGTAGAACTGAAACCGACACTGGACAACCTGAACCATAAACATCACTATCGAAGTTGAAGACATTGGACACTAAATATTGACGACCAATGCAGGTGAAGCTGATAAAGTTCAAGATCTCATCGACCAATGATCATTTGACGATCACTTCGATGTTAAACCACTGAAGACTCCGCTCATGCTGGATTGACAAGATCATCCTGGATCAAAAAGTGTAACCTAACTTCATTCATAGAGCCATCAGTAATGTATAGATATTAAAATTAACCAATGTATAAATAGTTGGGGTGTATTATTAAAAATATATAAATACTTAGATGTAGATTTATGTATGGGGGATATTTAGATGTAGGATTAGTTATGAGGAAGTGAGATTATAGGTATGAAAATGAGATTTTAGTAGAATATTTTAAATTAAATAACTTTTAATCCTTTCAGATCCATAATGACACATTTATTCTTGTCATAATTTTCTTCTACACATTATTCAATGCCTTCCCTCTATACCTTAAAATTATAAAGTTGAAAACGATATATCCTATAATATATAAAGGTAAAGGGTATATTTAAGTTACAAATGATGTATTGATATTACGACATATATATATATAATATATATATATCTATATAATATATATATATATATATATATATATATATATATATATATATGTATATAATATATATATATATATAATAATATATATATATAGTATAATTATATATATATTATATATTTTGGGGGGTGTAGGATTATGTATTGTGAAGTTGCACTAGAACTAGGTATCAAGGGGAGAGTTTAATAGATGATTCTGAATTAAATTAGTTTTTGTTATTCAATATTTACAATAACATATTTATTCTCCTCAAATTATTTTCTTCCCCTTCATTATTAAACATCTATAACTCTCCTTTCCATAACTAAAAAATGAAGAAATATATTAACTAATATATTGTTATCACCAAGAAATGACTATCTAGCCATCTCTAACTAGGTGGATCAAAATACACCATGTAGATTTACTTTTTCCATAGTAAAATCACTCTCACTATGGAAAATAATTTAGTAAACCACTTTTATTAAATTATTTTCTGATTTAATAAAAAAAACTCATGAGGATAATTAGATAGATCATTATTTATTTAATTTCCTCTAGGAATAATTATTATATCACTATTTAAGTAATTATTCCTTGTCACATTTGACTAAATCTCTTAGGAATGATTAAATAAATCACTATTTATTTATTTTTCTTTATTTATGTTATTGGAATAATTGTTAAATCACTATTTAGTCATTATTTCAATTTCACACCATTCTTAAGTCTCGCAAAATAATTAATAAATCATTTTATTTCTTAATTATTACTAACTAAAGATATTTAACCATTTTAAATATATTTTCCCTCTCCAATAAATATATTAAAGTGGTTAGATATTGATTTGGTTAATATTATTTTATTATTCTCCATTTTTTATATTAAATCAATACTGTGTTATAAATAGGAGCTTTTTTCATTCATTCTTCACCATGATCCTAATCATCATCACCATTATCATCCTTTTTCTTTTGCATTCTCAGCTTTTTGTTTCAGTTTTAAACATATTGAGAGACAAGGTCATTTTCTAAAGCATCAAGGACATCAAAGGACCCATCTCACGGAGGGGGACTTACAAACCCATATGTAGATCTCCTTTACTAGGTGTTTTTAATAAAATATTTATTCAATTTAAGTCTTTCCATTTGGGTTATTGCATTGGATATTTTCACTGTTGCTTTCTAATCTTCACTTTCTATACTTTTGTTGCGGGTTTTTAATTTTTATTACATATCTAAATTGCAAGTATCCATGAACTTGTTGTTAAGGTCACTTCACACCTAGTGACTTAATTGAGGTATTTTTGTGTACACCTTCCAAGAAATTTCGCATAACAAATGGTGACTCCATTAGGTCTCTAGTTACATTTTTCATCCAACAAATGGTGACTCCATTGGTGTTATAACAATGTTCTTGGGTGACTAAAGTTTAAGAAAATTTCATGGTTTTCTACAACTATTTTTTGTCTCTCAATTTCTATTTATAGTATTAAACCCTTGTTTGTCAAATTTTGGATTCTAGTGGTTTTTTGGTTCTTTCCGCAAGTCACAGGTACTAGCCGAGCAGGGGATAGTAAAATTTGTGTGAGATCTCCCAACCAAGAGTTTCAAGAGAAAAACACACTTTTTATCCCATGATCTGTGTTCTAAAGAACATTATTTGTTGAGAGTGTTGTCTACAAACTAGTTTGGGTACTTCACCTCTATTTTCATTCTCCCTTAAGCATGGCTCCACTTTATTTGTCTCTTTGAGGAAGGAAAAATCCCCCTAAGGTTTAGAGTACACCTACACATTGTTAGGAAGAGATTTTCTGAGTGAGGAGTTTTGATCCATTACTTTTTAGCTCTTCTAGATACAATTCTTCTACCTTTTCGCCCTTTAGATTTTGGGTTTTCATTTTCCACATTAGGATCTGCTTGAGAATCATAGGTTTTATAACTGCACTTCTATTTGATCTAAATCGGATCCATAAATGACTGACAAAGAACCTTGACTGTATCAGGATGAATCAAATCCCTAAAGAATCCAAAACAACATCAAAAACACCCTGAACTAGTTGCCATGGCAGCCGACGTGGAACGACGAGGACCTTGGTCAAAGTGCGCTAACCGAGGCTCATGGATACCATGTAGAAGGCCAAAGTAGCCCCTGGGAGCCCCGGATCAGGAAACGGAGGTGGATTGCGCATCGCTGGGCCAACAGGGCCAAAATGGAAAGGCCTTAAGAACTTGGTTACTTTGGGAGCTAGAAAACTGTGGGAGGAGAAACGAAAAGCCCAAAAGGACAAAGGCGGGACCTGCACTCTAGAAAACCAGTGATACTGATCTGGGCGCCCTTGAACAGTAAGAGGTTTTGGAGGAGAGAAGAGCGATCCCACTCAGTGATCGATGCATGGCAGTAGAGCTGAGAGAAAAACCGTCGTGATCTCGCGCTATCAATCAAACAAGTCAACTGCACTCGACGTGCGTATGATGTTGGATCTGGAGGAGCCTAGATCAGATAGCTGAGATTGCGCTTGATAGAAAGAAGCGGAATCGACAGGGAATCAAGCTGCGATTTAAAGGGATTGGAATCCATTCACTGCCACAATGGAGAAAGAATGTATCCATGACATAACCGAGAAATGAATTGACGAGCAAACTGGTGCTGTTCCAATGGGGACACGTGGCAGTTCCTGAGCGTTCATGCTAACATTCAACAGGGAAATCCAAGCACAACTGCAGAAGGAGAATCGACACAGGTGGGAGAGGAAACGAATAACATAGGTATCGAATGGTTAAAGCCATGAGAAGAGACAGTCGAAGTGGAGGATTTGAGAGGAGTCCCAGTGACCAAGAGAGACAATGAATAGTGAACCCAAAGAGGAGGAGTAAACACAGAGAACAGTAAAGCCAAGCAGAGGAGATAGAGGGCCGAGCTGACCACAGGTAGCATCGAGCACTAGAGAGCTTGAATATTCAAGCCTTCCCATAGAGGAATCTGTTTGGATTAAGCGTCACATTTGGCTCTTTCCACTGTAGACAAAAGGTGACAGAGCTGGTAGGAAGAACAAGAGTCTGTGTACTCTGAGTAGCTTGGGGAATCCATGAACCACCCTGCCAAGCAACATCTGCTATCAAGAGAACTCATATTGAGTCCCTGTATTGTAATTTCTCTGCCATGAGACACAATAAAACAAGGCCACCACTGAAGCTGGACCGGAGACGTAGCCCTAGAGAATAGGGTGAACTCCTTATTAAAAATTGTTTGTGTCTTTGTGTTGCTTACTGTATTTCTCTACTATCTTTCCACTTATTTTCTATGTATTGGAAATCTGATCGATCCGTTGTTCCAATAACACAAAACACACACACACCAACACATGAATTTGTAATACCTTTTGTTTAAAAAATCTTCAACTGAGGTCACTAATAGGGTGATTATCAAATCAAGTGGTATCAGAGCTCTAGGTTGTAAGGTTAGACAAGCTTGTGTTGGTTTATCTATGAACGCTCACTAGATCAAAGCTCAAATTAGGAGAAGGAGAGTTGGTGGAAACTAATCCTAAAATTGGGAGAGTCTATTCTTGGAAGATAATGTCAGAAGAAGGTTCTATAGGGCCAAACCCTCAATTCATAGAAAGTTTCCTAGCTATAAAGTCTATGGTAGAAGAAATTTATAGGGACTTTAGAAAGCATAAGGATGAAGACTCATCAGGTTCTAAAGAATATAAAGAAGAAGATGAATCTCATTCCCATGACCACTCCAAAGGAAAGGGGAAAGAAGAAAGCTTTCCTACACCTCCTAATAGCCTTGTACATAATAAGAAAGCATCCTTGATTAAACTGGATGTCAAATTTGATTTTCCTATATATGATGGGGAGCTAAATGCTGAAATGTTGGAAAATTGGATTAGACAAATTGATGTGTATTGTAGAGTACAAAACATAGACTTAGAGAAGAGTAAGATTCAGCTGACAAGCCTACACATAGGAGGCACTGCCTTGGTTTGGTGGGAAGGTAGAACCCAAGCTGATATGAAAAGACATGGTAAGACGTCTCTCTCTGGAGTGAATTTGTTACTGTAATAAAAAATCAGTTCTATCCATTGGCCTACATGCAACAAGCCATGATGAGTTGGCAAACTCTTTGGCAATTGAAATGGCAAAGTGTACAAGGGTATACTCAAGAATTTAGAAAGAGAGTATTGATGTTGGGTATCTCATTAGACCCACCAGAAACTCTTTTGAAGTACATTGGTGGTGTACACAACTACATGAGGCATACCATCCTCATATTTAATCCCACTAATATAGATGAAGTATCTTTACAAGCTACTCATCTAGAAGCTAGAGGAAAGAATGGAAATACAGAAGTTGGGGGACCATCCCAACCCACTGTAAGCAAGAGCAAGGCGAAAAGAAAGCGGAAGTGGAAAGCAAGGAAGGCTAACATTGCACAAAAAGGCAAAGCTTCATGCACTCACTGTAAAAAGGAGGGGCATGATGATGAGCATTGTTGGATTCTAAATCTAGAGCTGAGACCTAAGAAGTCCGAGGGCAAGAAGAAGAAGACTGTTGCAACTATTCAGCAAGATTTGGGGTTAGACTCAAGAGATGAAACAACCATTGCAGCCACAGGTATAAAAGGTAAGAATTCTGAAGCATCTACTAGTAATTTTGCTCAATCTGTTATTGATGAAGAACATGAGAGAAAAAGACATGAGCTTTTCCATATTCGAGTTATTTCCAAAAATCGAAAGATTGATACTTTGTTTGATAGTGGCTCACAACTAAATCTAATTTTTGAAGCAATTGTAACGAAATTGGGATTAACAACTACACCTCATAAGAAACCATACCCATTAGGATGGTTGAATGATAAAGCGCAACTACAAGTGACTAGACAGTGCAAACTCAAGTTTTCTTTTGGTTTAGCATTTGTAGATGAGGTTGAGTTAGATGTAATTCCTTTAGATATATGTGGAACTGTTTTAGGAAGTCGTTACTTGTATGATAGAAAGGCTATTTTCTATAGAGCCGATAACAAGTATCTACTTGTTAAATATGGAATCGAATACTTTGTAAGAGCTCACAAGCTCAAGAATAATTATACTCTCATAAACTCAGGATATATGAAACAATGATAAATTCATGCAAACAATTCTTACTGATGGTTGTAAAGGAAAAAACACTTGATAAGACCAATATATTTGAGGGTTGTAATACTGATCAACAAACTGATATAGAAAAGATTGTTTCAGAGTATGATGTCTTATTTCAGGAACCTAAAGGTCTACCACCCATAAAGGGAATAGTACATGATATTATTTCGCAGCAAGATGTTCCTTTGCCTAACATTGGGATGTACAAGTTGTCTGCTTTAGAGAATGTTGAAATCAAGAAACAGGTGTAGGAGTTGCTCGAGAAAGGGTTCATCAGGCCTAGCACATCACCATGTGGGTCACCGATCATTCTGGTGAGAAAGAAAGATGGCTCGTGGAGAATGTGCATTGATTACCAAGCACTAAATAAGATAACAATAAAAAATCATTATCCCCTTCCTCGCATAGATGATCTTTTAGATCAATTGAAGGAAGCTATTTATTTCACCAAGCTGGATTTGCATAGTGGATACCATCAGGTCAGAGTTGCAGAGAAATATGCATGGAAGATTGCTTTAAAAAAAAAGTAGGGATTGTATGAATGGCTGGTTATGCCTTTTGGCTTGACCAATGCCCCTGCTACTTTCATGAGATTAATGACTGATGTGCTCAGACGTTTTCTTGATGATTTTGTTATTGTGTATTTGGATGAAATTCTAATTTTTAGTAGAACGTGTGAAGAACATTTAAAGCATGTTAAGCAGACATTAGATGTTTTGAAAAGAGAAAAACGTTATGTTAAACTCTCCAAATGTGAATTTAGCAAAACCTCTCTAAATTACTTGGGTCATATAGTAGGGGAAGGTGAATTGAAAATAGATCCCTCTAAAGTGGCAGTCATCATGAACTAGTCTAAACCCAAGTCTACTACAGAAGTGAGAAGCTTCTTAGGAGCAACACAATATTGGAGGAAGTTCAGTTCAAAATTTTCCTCAATTGCAGCTCCCTTACATGCTTTGACAGGATTGAACAAGGTGTTTCAGTGGGGAGGCAAACAACATAAAGCCTTTGACACCTTAAAAGAAAAGATTAGTACAGCACCTGTACTAGCACTACCATATCTACAAAGACCATTTGAGATCCAAACTGATGCTAGTGACTATGCCATGGGAGCAGTGTTAACAAAACACGGTAAACTCATACCTTATCATTCAGAGACTTTTAATTCTGCAGTAGTTAACTATCCTACCTATGATAAAGAATTGTATGCATTAGTTCAGAGTGTGAAAAAGTGGAAACATTATTTAATGGGCAAAGAAACAGTAATACATACTGATCCTCAGCCACTTCAATACCTACACTCCCAAACTAAGTTGCAACAATCAAGACATTATAGATGGATGGGTTTTCTACAACAGTTTCATTTAGTTATCAGATATGAAAAGGGCATACATAACAAGGTTGCAGATATGTTATCTAGACCCATTATAAATGCATCTACCATACTTAAGCATAATTCTGTGCTGCATGAAAGCTACATAGAACAGTATGATCAGGACATGGACTTTAAAGATGTATATGCAACTTTGAGTCAAGGCAAAAGAGTAGAATAATTGGACTATCATGTGAAGGACTGACTCTTATATCATTGTGGGAAACTTTGTATTCCACAAACTGAGAGAGTAAAGATAATTAGGGAAGCACACACTTCTCTGATATCATGTCACTTTGGAGTAAGTAAAACAATTGCACAGTTGCAAAGGTTCTACTATTGGCCGAAAATGAATGAGATAGTTTCTAGATATGTAAAGGGGTGTGCTATGTGTGCTAAAAGAAAGCCTAGCAATAGAAAACTAGGCATGTACACTCCCTTGCCAATTCCTTCTCACCCTTGGGAAAGCATTTCCATGGATTTCATTGGAGGACTACCTAAATGTAGGAAAGGTCATGATTATCTATATGTTGTTGTGGATAGGTTCAGAAAAATGTGTATTTTGATACCCTATAGTAAATAGATTACAGCTAAACAAACTGCAAAATTATTCTTTGAACATGTATGGGTTCATTTTGGATTACCCACTTCTATTGTATATGATCGTGACACCTGATTTGTGTGAAGGTTTTGGTCCAGTCTGTGGGAACTAATGGACACCAAATTGAAGGAAAGCACAACTTTTCATCCACAAAAAGATGACCAGATAGAAGTAGTTAATAGAACGACGATCCAGCTACTGAGAGGATATTGCAGCAAACATCCTAAGCTTTGGGATGAGCACTTGTGCTATGTGTAGCATGCTTACAATAGAGCCAAACACTCTTCTACACAGAGATCTCCTTTTGAGACCTGTTTTGGTTTCATACCAAGGTCTCCTTTGGATTTTGTCTTTGGCAAAGATACCATGGTTATAGACACAATGATGTGGACAAGGAAACTAGGTTCATTGAACCGATCCAGGAGATCCACCAGGTAGTACAGGAACAGCTGGAAAGGAGCCATGCCAAGTATAAGGCTAGGCATGATAAGCATTGGATGGAGCATAGTTTTCAAGTTGGAGACCAAGTCTAGATGTATATCAGCAAGGAAAAAATGTGAGGTGAAGGTAAAAAGCTAAAACCTATCAGGTATGGACCCTTCAGGATACTTGAGAAGATTGGTGAAAATGCTTTTCGCCTTGATTTGCCAGCTTACATGCACATCTACTCAGTCGTAAACACGGCCTGTTTGAGGTTATTTGAACCTTCAATGATTGAGAACCCTGACGAGCAGAGTCAATTACCTTATGTTGATGACCTGCTACCTGAATACCTTAATGAGTTGCAGGAAGACACATTGCTAGATAGGAAGGTGAGGATGACGTGCAGTGGACAAGTGGAATACCTCAGGATTGGGCTTAAAGGTTCGAAGCCAAGCAGTGCAAAGTGGATTGAGATTGGACAAGTGAGACAACAGTTTCCTCACTTAGTCGATGCTTGAAGAAAACCAACTTTTGGTGGTCCAAAAGCTTTTTCAGTAGGGAGGCCGTGATCCAAATCGGATCCATAAATGACTGACAAAGAACCTTGACTGTATCGAGATGAAACCAATCTCTAAAGAATCCAAAACAACATCAAAATCACCCTAGACCAGTGGCCATGGCAGCCGACGTGGAACGACGAGGACTTCGATCAAACCGCACTGACCGAGGTCCATGGAGACTACGCAGATGCCCAAAGTAGCCCCTCAGAGCCCCGAATCAAGAAACGGAGGTGGATCACGCATCGTTGGGCAAACAGGACCAAAATGGAAAGGCCTTAAGCACTCGGTCATGTTGGGAGCCAGAAAACTGCAGGCAGAGAAACGCAAAGTACAAAAGGACAAAGGCGGGACCCACACTCTGGAAAACCAGTGGTATTGATCAGGGCACCCTTGAATAGTAAAAGGTTTTGGAGGAGAGTAGAGCGATCCCACTCAGTGATCGACATGTTGTAGCGAAGGTGAGAGAAAAACCGCCGTGATCTCATGCTATTGGTCGAGAAAGTCAACCGCGCTCGACGTGTGTATGATGTTGGATCTGGAGGAGCCCAGATGAGACGACTAAGATTGCACCTGCTAGAAAGTAGTGGCATCGACAGGGAATTAAGCTGTGATTTAAAGGGATTGGAATCCATTGACCACCACAGTGGAGAAAAAAAGTATCCATGACATAACTGAAGAAATGAATCGGTGAGCAGACTGGCGCCGTTCCGACAGGGACATGTGGCACTTCCCGAGCATTCATGCTGACGCTGAACAGGGAAATCCAAGCGCAGCTGCAGAAGGAGAATCGATGTAGGCGGGAGAGGAACCAAACACACATAGGTATCGAATGGTTTAAAGCCATGAACAGAGACAGCCGAAGGGGAGGATTTGAGAGGAGTCTTAGTGACCAAGAGAGACAGTGAACAGTGAACCCTGAGAGGAGGACTGAACATAGAGAATAGTAAAGCCAATCAGAGGAGGCAGAGAGCCGAGCTGACCATAGGCAGCATCAAGCACCAGAGATCTTGAAGATTCAAGCCTTCCCATAGAGGAATCTATCTGGATTGAGCATCATAGTTGGCTCTTTCCACTGTAGACCAAAGGTCATAGAGCTGGTAGGAAGAAAAAGAGTCTGTGTACTCTGAGTGGCTTGGGGAATCTAAGAACCACCTTGCCAAGCAACATCTGCTATCAGGAGAACTCATATTGAGTCTCTGTATCGTAATTTCTCTGCCGTAAGACACAATAAAACAAGGCCACCATTGAAGCTGGACCGGAGACATAGCCCTGGAGAATAGGGTGAACTCCTTATTAAAAATTGTTTGTGTCTTTGTGTTTCTTACTGTATTTCTCTACTGTCTTTCCACTTATTTTCTACGTATTGGCAATCTGACCGATCTATTGTTTCAATAACATAGAACACACGCACACCAGCACATGAGTCTGTAATACCTTTTGTTTAACAAATCTTCAACTGAGGTCACTTATAGGGTGATTATCAGATCACTATCCTTTGCAGCATTTCTCACTTGTGATTTTTGTTGTTTTTCTGGACCATGTACAACATATTAGTGCCTCTAGATCTCAGTCCCTTGACATTAGATCATTTAGGCCTTCCTATGTGTCTTTGAGCAGCTTGTTTTCCCTCTCTTCCTTCGCTTCTTTGTATATCATGTGGGTGGGGGTTTGTGTGTTTGATTGGTTGTTTACGTATCTATTATTTTCATAATTATTTACAATATTTTAGCATTTTAATTTCAATAGCACATGTCATCATGAAACATGCTTAACTAACTCATCCACTTGACACATATTTTTGACACACTCACACCCTAAGTGAATGTGAGCTTGGTTAACTCCGCCAAGACAAGACTTGAAACACTACACCTTAATAAATCAACACAGATAGATTAAGCCCACTTGGGCACCACAACCAAACACTCTTTGTAGTGTATGTGTAGGGTCAGTGGGATAGGCTTCCAATAAAACCCATCGGTTACTTCCATTGAGACATACAATTTTACATATTAAGGAGCTTAAAATCCTTCACCACCGCACAGTGCAAAGCCGAAGTGCATCAGAAACCTGATCCAGAGGGGGTTAGGCTAGGTCATTGTGCGAACGGTTCCCCTCAAGGCTACCCAACCCATGGCAAGGAATCCCGTGTGGTGGCTGGCTACCAAGAAGCTCAAGACTCGACCACCTCTATGGGATGAAGGTAACAATAGTTAAAGATATTATGAAAACATCCTCTAATACTGACTATGGGAAGCAGTTGGTTCCCTACCCTGTCTTTCTCTCGAAAACTGTACTTGTGGGGATCAAATTCTATCATGTAAGAAGTTCTTTGTAAAAGGATATGAAACAATAGATCTAGGATTTTTTGAGGATTTAGATCACCTATAGGCTAGATATATTTTTCTTTGATATAAATAATAATAATAATAATAATAATATCCATTTTTAAGGTCACAGCCAAGCTAGACACCAAATTGGTGAATGAGACCCCCTTTTTTGTGGGACAATGGACCCACCTCCACGCAACAATTTGACTGCTAAGTCTACAAAGGCATACATACTCTACCCCCTCTAGTTTTGAACCTTTGACCTCTTAGGAGGGAATAGATGCTCTTAACCATTAGGCCCACTCAAGCTGTATTAGGGTAACATCATTAAAATAGTTAGTTTACACTTGGGACCATTGCACTAGGTGTTTACTTACTATTTGTTTCTCTTTTATTCTTACCATCACCCTTTAATTCTTAGATTGTTATTATCTTGAAATAATTGTGCCCCCTAGGTGTTTTTTGAGTCGAATTCAAGGTCTTAATCCTTCATGTTAGGACATATTACTCCTCCCCATCGAGTTAGAGTTCATCCTCCCAGTCCTCCATTGAGTCATCATTCTAATTCTGATTCTACTGATTCATCCAGTTCCTCCTCTGATTCTATGTCTTCTCAACCTAGTATCACAACCATGTCAAACACCAATGCAAGTACAGGAAATCAGGGTGCTAACCCAAGTACCAACTAGGATACCCCCACTGTTGTGGTGATTCCTACTCCCTTGATTCCTTTTATGGTTGGTTTAAGTCTCTCTGATTTCATCCATCTTATCAATGATCCTCTTCTCCATGATCCCGCATGGCAAGATATGCCTACTAAAATCCCTTCATACATCCCAAAGTTTGAATTTAATCCTGGAGAAGATGCCACTAGTCATGTTCCCTCATTCCACATGTGGTGTTCATCAAATTCCATTACTGTAGCCTCCATTTGTTTTACACTCACTTGAGCTGCTGCTAAGTGGTATTTCGATCAACCCAGAGCCACTCATTCCACTTTTATGACTCTTTCCACAAATTTTATTTCATATTTCCAGTTACCTCTCTATTATGACACCGGTACTGAACTTTTGACTTCTTTCTATCAAACTTATACCACCCACCTTTCTGACTATGTTCAGGAATGACAAAGAAGGAGGAGCATCTATAGAGATCCTCACTTCAAATAATGAGTCTATATGGATTGGATCCTTAGATCATTGTTAGCCTCCATTGCTAAAGATGTTGCATCACACTTCCCTCTGTATGAGGAAGATGCATTCCAAGTAGCATTAAAATTTGATCTGATTTATGTTGAGTCATGTTCTGTTTACATTGTCATCCTCGATCTGCCTCAATCTATTTCTCTTAATGCACCAAGGGCATCTCACGTCATGAATGGAATAGTCAGAACCATTTCACACCCTCAATCCTATGGTCCACCTCAGATGAGTTATGGTCCACCTTAGGCAGAGATGAGTTACACCTACAATTATCCCTCTCCCAATACTCCACGAGGAAACCCTTATCTAGGTCCCAATATGCCATATGCATATCCCCATCTGCATCAACAAATGTCAGGGCTAGTTGTTGCATTGCCTATTTATCACAATGTTTCCACATCTCCTTATTATTAGTATACACCACCTAGCACTCCATCCCCTTCGGCACCAGCGCCCTAGGCCCCCTTACTTTCTCCCCCTCTGCCATAACCACCAACTCCTTTACAACAAAAAGTGTATTCTCAACAGAGAATCCTCCTAACCCCAAGAAAAGGAATAAGGGGAAGGGTAATCGGAACCAGAAGTCTCTAAGTAGTCAAGGCAATTAGGGTCCTCCACCCAATCCCCCTTAGGATCCTCCACCTAATCCCACAAACCAACAACATGATGGTTAGGCAAAGGAAAACAAGGGTTTTCATACAAACAAATGATGTGCCTTTTGCAGTGTATATGGTCATTGTACCCATGAGTGTCGTATTTTACCTTAGATGCATCAGGTATGGGAAACTCAAGTAGCTTCTCGAGGATCACAACCCACCGCTCCTCCTCCCCCTCCTATTTCATCTCAACCCGTAGTTCTTACCAATCCTTTCCCTCAAGAAGGATACATAGCTACCCAACCTACACAAGGTCAGGCAATTCAACCAACCCCACCATCTCATCACGATGTTTATTGGATGAATTTTGATGAGGTTAATACTGAGCAAGTCAACATTCAGAATCAATAGCGCCAATATTACAAGCCATTCTCTAAGTCAACGAGTGAGTCCTAACCCAATTTTTTCACTGAACCTCTATCATAACATAATGGTACCTTATAGATCCTTGACCCGAAGCTCAAGGTTATTTCCAATATCCCTATGGTGAAGTAAAATTACTAGTGCAGACACAAACAATTCCTCTAGCCCGATCGCAGCTCTAGCCACTAACAAGACATCCTATGGAAGATTTCCTTAGGTTATAACCAATTAATATGGCCTACCTCTTAATACGCTTATCTCGTTTGGTGATAGAATTGCTTGCTCGCTCCAGCTATCTCCTGTTTCCATTTTCAAACACCTAAAACAAGTAAACAACAACAAACAACAACCATGATAATAGATAAATTGTAATTCAGCCTACTTAATAACTCAAGAAAAATTAAGCCATAAACATGTGAGATGACACATTATGTATGAAATCAATTGATAGTTGCATATATATTAAATCAAGAAGAGATTAAAACCATTTCCTTGACGTTGTTGTTCTCCTTCGACAAAACCAGGTTCCCACACACTTCCATTAGCATTCCATGATGGCCTCAACAATGATAGTTTTAAAGCTCTTCCCTTTAGTCTTCACACTAAACCAAATTCACACTTCTCCCTCACACAAAACTTGAGAGTTAAAACTATGGATAACTTGTTGATCACCCCAAGCTCGATTAGCTCTATCACACCAGCATTAACATTAGCTTATGCTTGGGAAAAATGGAGGTATATATAGCATAAATGGATGGGAGATGGTTCCTCTTCTGATGGGAGAAGGTCTTATCTCCTATGGTAGTTCCGACCTTATATGGTAAAGCAACCCAAACTGACATCCTCAACTCCATCCAGCTCAATCATTTACCAAAATTTGGTTACGAAGCTTTTAGAGATGGAAGATTCAGCCCCTATTTAAAAAACTTTCAGAAAGAAGATCGGCATGACTGGAGCAAGGCTTAGTTGCTCCAGTTAATTCTAGGGACAATTATAATCCCTGCATATCAGTGCAAGGAGAACAAGGGTCATTAGCACCAGTCTTGTAAAATGGGAAAAACAGAAGATTTTTGGCAAATGATGCAAAAGGGAATTGTTTTGCTCATGAAGAGGGACACAATGGGAGTTTCTTCATGAAGGGAAAGCATGTAGGGTTCACTGTAGAGGTCCTCTAGGATCATGGAACGAGGAGTACAAGGATAGTGACAATATGTTGTGTAACAAATGCCCCCTAAAGGGTGAAGGCTGAACTAGAGTGAGGGATGAAATGCTTTATGAATCAGTGCAAAGGAACTAGAGTCTGTCGTCGGAAAACCTTCAAGAAAGTACATATACATATACATAATTGAAAACTCTATCAAGTGATACACGAATCGTGGCATGGACATAACCATCTAGAGAATGATCATGTAAATGGATCGAGGCATGGGCACAGCGATCTGATAAAGAGGATCATATTGAAACCAAGGTATGGTCGTAGCCATCCAATAATGAAAAGGATCACATATGATAACCCATGGTATGGTCACAGTCATTCATCTTAGCGGGACATGTATATCTATTGACACTTAATCATCAGGATTGAGTGAAGGTAATTAATGTAAATAAATAATAAGAAATATGAACAGTCATCAAGAGATGAAGTGAACAATCTCTCCCTCATGTATATAATAAAGACCAACCTGAAGGAATAAGATATGAACTAATTTTGTGGAGTTACTACCTGGCCTGACATGGTATCACAGCCAGCTCCATTTTTGGGACAGTCTTGTAACTCCCTTCTACCGGTTTCTTGCAGTCTGTCCATTTCACCGTATGGAATTTTTCTACTACGCTCTCCATAGTCTGATCTTATCTATGCCCTTTGTGATCCCCAGGTTGTGCATAATTGGCGCTTTGCCATTTGTCTTGCTTTGCCATGGGAGTTTAATTTTATATTTCTCTGATCTGTGGAACTCATGGAGGTCTAGTGCACATCCAGTTCATTGTTATTTGATACCACACTATCTTTGATTGGTTGCTTTCATGTTTTCCATCGTTGTAATTTTCATGGTGTCCATGAACTACGTTCATATTCATATTCCAAATGTTGATGCGACTCATGACCACTGTGCTTAATCAACACTTTTTTTACGAAACCCATTTCTAGTATCTATCCACACGTATATTTTAGCATCAGAGAAATCATTTAATTTCTTACCTACATACGCCTTAGATTCAAAGAGCTTCATGAATGTTCCCAAAACATTCCCAATATGCTCTCCTTCTATGCTTGAGCAATGGAGATGTTGCTGGAGCAGTCTAGTTTCTTGAATGCTAGTATTTAGTTTCTTGATCACTAGTTGCCGGAGTAGTCTAGTTTCTTGAACACCAGTATCTAGTTTCTTGAATGCTGGTTGCTGGAGTAGTCTAGTTTCTTGAACGCTGGTATCTATTTCCTTGAACGCTGGTTGTCGGAGCAGTCTAGTTTCTTCCAATTTGAGCGTCAAATGTGAATGCCATGCCATGAATACTGCGAGCTAGAGTATGTTGTGCATATGGATGGTTGTTTATATGCTATTGTTTGATGCGTAAATTTGAAAAATAGAGTCAAATTTCCAAAATTAGTCTTTCTACTATGTAACTCATAAATCTCTACAATATTCTTTATTCATGTGTTCTATATACATATGCATTGAAAGAAGAAACTTTGAAAGAAGATAATATGGTGGTGATATGGTCAATTTGAGTGTTGGCTTTGGGTGTTGAAGTCCATATGTGATGATTGTTCAAGTTCCTCTGCGTTAATTCCTTTTGTGAAGGTTGTGTACGTTGGTATCATACATTGCCCCAATCATTGTATTTACACTCACCATATGTTGCCCCACTTATGTGTCCATTGAAGTTTTTTTGGCATATAAAAATTGTTGAATTCCATGTGTTGAATAGAGTTTTTTTTAAATGAGGACGTGGGTCAAAGCACTGTGGCATGAAGTGTTGAATGCAATATACAGTTTTTTTTGTGTATTGGAGTTGCTCGACAATATATTTAGGCTGAATTATATTAGGCATTAGTTTTTTTTTTTTTTTTTTATAGTATGCATTCAATCATATCCATGTTGGGAATAGTTCTCACTAGCAAGGAGAAATATCCCGAATGGTCCTCGATGATAAAACACAGCCTCATTTTCAATGAGTTGTGGAAAGAAGTGTGCATTGGAGACGGAGACAAAGAGCCAGAACAACCTAACTCAGACAAAGAGCTCACCATTTGGGAAAATAAGAACAACAAAGCAACATCTGTAAATGAAGAGGTGAGTTTCCATATTTCACCATTTTCAACTACTTTTGAAGCCTTACAAAAGCTGAAAAAACTCTATGAATCACATTCTACACTTGAAGTTGTTCAACTCAAGATTAAACTCTTCACTCTTGAATTGAAAAATAATGATCCTCTTGCTCTTTCATCTGAATTAAAGTCTATAATGCATGATATAAAAGCCACTAAGGTTGAATCAGATATTCCTCTTATCCCTTTTCTCAAGGCACTTTATCCTACTTACACCAATTATCTTGAGTCATTGCAAGCAAATGGAAATCTCAAAGATATTACCTTTGACTCTCTTGTGAAAAAATTTGTTGAAAGAGAGAAAGATTTTGGAAAGAAGACAACCCCTAAATCTTCTGAAGAGGTTGTGTGCCTTGCTCATAAAGAAAAGAATCCTACTCAAGATTCTTCCAGAGGAAGAGGTGGTCAAAGAGGAAGAGGAAGATATTTCAGAGGCAGGGGGGCAGACACTCTCAAGGGAAAAGGAAGATTTGCACTGCATACGCTACAAAAGAAATGGATCACATGATGCCTCTACATGCAAGTTACCATGGGACAAAATTGAGCAGCAAAGAAACCAACAAAAAGGTAAAACTAATGACACAGATAAAGGTAAAGCACCTGCATCCGCTCACTATGTTGTGGCACAATGTAATATTTGAGTAAATGAAGATTTATTTAATGCTTCACTTGCTTCTTAGAAAAATGATTGGTTGCTTGATTCAGGAGAAACTTGCCACATGACTCATAGAAAATAATTTTTTGAAGAATTTACTGACAATGTTGATGGATCAGTATACTTTGCAGACCAATCAAAAATCAAGCCATCAAGGCTTGGCACAATCAAGCTTAAATTGCGTGGTCTTCCAGACTTTCTTCTTCATCATGTTCTATATCTCCCACAGCTCAAGTGAAACTTGCTGTCCTTGGTCCACATCTTCCAGCTAGGTCACTCCATTCTTATGTTTGATGGCAAGCTTGAGGTGAGAAAAGCATCTAACCACTCACTTGTCATGAGGGGAATAGAAGAAGAAACGCTTCTCAAGCTACAAGGTAGCTCTGCTCGTGCACAACATTTCTCATACATTTCTCATTATGAAGAAGGTACACTTCCATAAAGTTTATTATGGCATGCTAGATTTGGACATTTGAACTATGACAACCTCTGCTTGTTGAAGAAAGATGGTGTTGCTGGTTTGCCTACAATTCCTAGGAAATTTAAGCAATGTGATGCTTGCATTCTAGGAGAGCATAACAAACAATCTTTTCATGATTCACATTCAAGGGCACATAGAAAACTTGAGCTCTTTCATTCAGATTTATGTGGTCCAATGCCTATTCCTTCTGCAAATGGAAATAAATATATGATGACATTTATTAATGACTACACCAGAATGTGTTGGGTTTATTTATTGAAGAACAAATATGATGCTTTTCAAACATTCAAGAATTTTCATAAATGGATTGAAAATGATGCACAAACTCATATTGGGTCTATTCGCACTGATAATGGAAAATAATACATATCAAATGAATTTGAAAACTATCTTCACCAACATGGGATCAAACATCAAACAACTGTGCCTTATAATCCCCAATAGAATGGTGTAGCTGAAAGAATGAGTAAGACAATCTTAAATATGGTACAACCCATGTTCTTCTTCAAAAATGTAAAGATAATGTTTTGGGTTGATGCTATTCTATGTGCTGCATATATAAAGAATAGGTGTCCATCTAATGCTATAAGAAACAAGACTCCATATGAAATGTGGTATGGGCATGTTCCTTCGGTAAAGCATCTCAGGGTCTTTGGTTCCACCTATTATGCCTTGATACCAAAGGTACATAGAAACAAACTTGGTGCAAGAAGTCGTAAGTGTATTTTCCTGGGGTATTCAAACACCTCCAAAGCATACCGTCTCTATAATGAAGTCAATAAAAATTTTGTTGTATCTAGAGATGTAATTTTTCGTGAATCATCCGAAATGGACAATGTTGTTGAGCAGAAACTTGATCTCTTGGATAGATTCGTAAATGTAAAATCATTTCAATAATTTGATAATTAGATTCCACATATTGAAGGGTGGATTCCTATACTATATCAACATGTGAAATCTTCTTCCGAATAACACTCTCCCCCGCATGAAACTCCAACAACGATTGATGCTTTAAGTGATGTGATTGATAGAATTGGGAGACTCAATCTTGATTCAATCCCAAATCAATCAATGGAGCAGCCTGGACCATCTGAGAAGGTCCCTCAAAGTGGCTGACAAAGACACTTGAAAGTGTTCATCCTGATAAGGGTTGAAAGACAGGAACTGGAAATTAAAACCGGAAAAATGGAGGTGATGTATATGACTCTAATTCACTTGTTGATATGGATGTTTCTTATGATTGTGAATTGAACTTGTCTATAGATTTTGAACCAACTTCCTTCAAATAATTTTCTTCTAATGATGAATGGAATGAAGCGATGCGAAAGGAGTATGATGCCCTCATAAAGAATGGCACTTAGAAGTTGTTCGATCCTCCATTAGGAACCAAACCAATTGGCTCCAAGTGGGTCTACAAGAACAAGTATAAATCTTATGGATCACTTGACAAGCACAAAGCTAGGATTGTTGCAAAAGGTTTTGCACAGAAGGAAGGGGTTGATTATGAGGAGACTTTTTCCCCCACAACAAAATGGGCTACCATCCAGACACTCTTTGCCCTAGCAGCTCAGAATGGTTGGAAAGTCCATCAAATGGATATCAAAACTACTTTCTTGAATGGAGATCTAAAAGAGAATGTTTTTATGTCCCAGCCTAAAGGATTTGTTGTGAAAGGACATGAACATAAAGTATGCAAACTTGTGAAGTTGTTGTATGGCCTCAAACAAGCACCGCGAGCCTAGTATGAAAAACTAACTGAGCGTATTCTAAAACTCAATTTCAAACATTATGATCTTGATGATACAACTTTATTTGTCAAGAAAGTTGGAAAAATAGTCGTATATCTTGTCATATATGTAGATGATCTTTTAATGACAAGGAAAAATAAAAGCTACATTGCATCCACAAAGAAAGAATTGGGGAAAAGTTTTGAAATGACTGATTTGGGCTATGTTCATTACTATCTTGGTATTGAAGTAACTCAACATCCAAAGTCCATATTTCTTTCTCAAAATAAGTACATTGGAGAGTTGTTGAATAGGTTTGGCATGACAGAATGCAATCCTCTTACAACACCAATGGAACGAAACTTAAAGCTCACATGTATTGAAGGAAAAGAATAAGAGGATGAAACAAAGTATAGACATCTTGCAGGAAGTCTCAACTACCTAACTACTACTAGACCATACATTTCGTTTGTTGTTGGAACACTCTCCAAGTTTATGCAAAAGCCTTGTGAGGGACATTTGTTCACTACAAAAAGAGTTCTAAAGTACTTGAAGGGAATTGAAGACTTAAGAATCAAGTATCCACAGGTGGATGACTTTAGCTTAATTGGATACTCTGATCCAAACTTCGATGGAGACAAAGAAACTGGGATATCTACTTCAATATATGCTATGAGTCTTGGATCAGGAGTTGTCTCCTGGAGATCACGCAAACAATCAGTTCCAGTAGATTCCACAATAGAAGCAGAATACATGGTAGCAGCTGAAACAACAAAAGAAATTGTGTGGCTCAGGAAAATTCTTGAAGATTTGCATGTAAACAAGTACAATTAACTCCACTCATGATTGACAATACCTTTGCAATAAAGTTGGTGAAGAACCCAAAGTTCCATGATCGAACAAAGGTCATCAATACTAAATATCATCCGATTTGACATCATGTTGAGGCCAAAACAATCCATCTCCGTAATTGTTCCACTAATGAGAAAATTGCAGACATCTTCACCAAAAGCACTTGGAAGAGAAAATCTTGAACGATTCAGAATGATCGTTGGACTCACCAACATCCCTTCAGATTAAGGGGGGAATGTTGACACCTAATCATGAGGATTGGGTGAATGTAATTAATGTAAATAAATAATAAGAAATTTGAATAGTCATTGGGAGATGAAGTGAACAGTCTCTCCCTCATGTATATAATAAAGGCCAACCTGAAGGAATAAGATATGAATTAATTTCGTGGAGTTACTACCTAGCCTGACAATATCAACATGATCATGTCACATCACCTTGCCACCTGGACTTTTGTAATCTGAGCCCAGGGTCTTGCACTCCAACACAACCTCGCAAAAGTACAGATTCTAACATGTGAATAGATGTGTTGACGTTGAACATGCTATAAAATCAATTGATTACTAGCCAATGATGTAAACTATTAACAAGCGTGAGAGAAACCACCAATAATGACAATGGTCCTCAAGGTATTATCAACACAATTCACGAAATGTGAATAAAGGAACTGAATTTAGGTATTAACCCCATATAGAAATTAGCTACATATGAATTCTAAAACACAACAAATAAACAACGTGAGAGCATAACACATAAAGCACATATACATAGAGATTTACCCTTAGACCCGAAAAACTACGACTACCAGCTTGACTTTTCATTATGTTCCTTTCAATGTTACAATACATATTTATACATGTCGAACCATCCAATACCATGGACTGAAAACAATCGCGTCCAAAACCATGAACTGAAAACCATCGTGCAAAACCATGGACTGAAAACTATTGCGTCCAAAACCATGTGCGAAAAACATGGAAAAAACCATAGGTAGGTTCGCCCAACCTAATATAGGGTCCAAAACCAAAATTTTCCAGGGCGCTACCCCAGACCCCATAGAGTGGGGTTACAGCACCCCTCAAACCCCCTGTGAAACCCCCCAGCGACGCAATCGGTGCAACAAATCGGGGGATCCGACCCCCTTCTAACCCCCCCGTTAACTATGTCATAGTCATGGAAAGAATATAACACAAACCAACTTTCTCCCACTTGTTATTTTCTTTCCATAGGGGGACACAGGAGAGCTTATTCATTTATCCAACCCTACAATGCCCATTGTTTCTCTACACCAAGAGAACTTCTTAGAGCTCACAAATTTTGTTAATGCATCTACAATATTCTTCAACGTGTCCACCTTTACCAACAACACCTTTTTATATTCTATCATATCCCTCACAAAGTGATACTAAACATAAATGTGCATCGTCTTTAAATGATATGCAGGGTTCTTTGCCAAGAAAATTGCACTTTGGTTGTCACAGTCTATCCTTATAAATCCCTGTACTAACCCCATACTTGAACACAATCTCTGCAACCAAATTGCTTCGTTGCTTGCATGAGTGGCTGCCATGTATTCTGCCTCTATAGTTGATAGTGCCACTACAGATTGTTTCTTACTCATCCAACTGATTGCACCTCCAAATTGGTTAAACACATACCCACTTGTAGATCTTCTCTAATCCAGATCTCCAACCCAGTCTACATTAACAAAGCCACGAATATCCAACACTTTCTCCAATATTGGTCTTCCTTGGTAGCACAAACCATAATCACTAGTGCCACCCAAATACCTAAAAACCTGCTTCATTGTTGTCCAGTGCTCCTTCCCTAGTTCTGACATAAACTTGCTCAATACTCCCACTGTATGTGTAATGTTTGGTCTAGTATAGACGATATCATACATCAGGCTACCGACTACACTTGCATATGGAACACGGGACATGTCCTCTTCCTCTTCTTTTGTCTTGGGACACTGTTTAGCAGATAACTTTACACCTATAGGAATAGGAACGTTCACCGGTTTACTATCCTGCATATTAAACCTTGGAAATATTGTCTCGACATACTTCCTCTGGTTTAACTAGAGCTTCCTCTTTGTCTGATATTTTTTAATTTCCATGCCCAAAATATAGTTTGCAGCACCAAGATCTTTCATGTCGAATTTGGAGGACAAATGGGTCTTCAAATCTTGGAATTTCTTTGTCATTTGCAACCAGCAACATATCATCCACATACAAGACCAGATAAATAACATGGCCACCAATTACTTTAAAATACACACAGTGATATGCTTTCCTTATCGTGAAGTCAAGTCCCTGTATAAATATATCAAATTTCTTATACCACTTCCTTGGTGATTGTTTTAACCCATACAAAGACTTCTTTAACTTGCATACTAGTTCTTTCCTACCCCTCACCGCAAAACCTTTAGGTTGCTTCATGTAGATCTCCTCTTCCAGATGCCCATGAAGAAATGATGTCTTCACATCCATCTCTTCTATCTCAAAATCAAAAGCAACAACAATAGATAGAAGTAATCTAATAGAAGCTACCTTGGCAATAGCAGAAAAAATATCACCAAAATCAATTCCTGGCATCTGGGAATAACCTTTTGCTACCAACCAAGCTTTGTATTTCTCCACCTTTCCTTTTGCATTCATCTTCTTCTTGAATGCCCATTTTCTTTCAATGAGTTTCCTTCTAGCCAGAAACTCCACCATATCCCATGCCTCATTTTTGTGCAGAGATGCCATTTCATCAACCATGGCCTCTTTCTAGAGTTTTCCATCCTCTAAATCTACTGCTTCCTTCACAGTTCTGGGATCATCATCAGTAATAGATAAAGAAAAATTTGAATAGAAAGCATATGGACTATACCTTTCTGGCTGCCTTCTTTCTTGAATTGATTCCTCCTCTGTTGTAGAGTTTGTGGCTCTTCATCTTCTAATTCCTCCTCTCCTGTAGAGTTTGAATCTTCCTCCTTAAGCTCAAACTCTATCTTCTCATATTCCTTTGGTTGGATGTCATGTTTAATAACATCTTTCACCTCTCTAAACACCACATCTTGGCTACACACAACCTTCCTTGTTACTGGGTTCCAAAGCTCATAACCCTTTAAATCATCCTTATACCCAATAAAGATGCACTTTTCATTTTTACTATCCAACTTTGTTCTTTTCTCCTTTGGAACATGTACATATGCATCACATCCAAAGACCCTCAAATGTGAAAGAGACGGTTTCTTACCAGTCCATACCTCTTGTGGAGTCTTATCCTCCAACGCTGATGAAGGTGATCTGTTGACTAGGTAACATGCAGTCTCCACCACTTCTACCTAGAATTTGCATCCTAACCTGGCACCACTGAGCATGCTTCTTCCCCTTTCCATCAACGTCTTGTTCATTCTTTCCGCAGCTCCATTTTGCTGAGGTGTATATGGAGTAGTCTTCTTTCGTGCTATACCATACTTCTTACAGAATTCTTCAAATTCCTTACTGCAAAACTCTCCACCGTTATCTATTCTCAGCACCTTTATATTCTTCTCTACCTGGTTTTCCACCAGAGCCTTAAATTCTTTAAACCTATCAAAGACTTCAAATTTATTCTTAAGGAAATATATCCATGCATTCCTTGAGAAGTCATCTATAAATGATACATAGTACATAGACTTACCCAAGGATGGATCCTTTAGAGGTCCAAACACATCATTGTGCACAAGCTCTAATATCTGTTTCGCCCTCTTCCCACTAGAGGGAAAACTCACCCAATTATGCTTCCCACATACAAAATTTTCACAGAAATCAAAATATAGAGAGCTATTACTCATACCTTCTACCATACCTTTACCATGAAGTATCCGAAGGCCCTTCTCTCCAATATGTCCAAGCCTTTGATTCCACAGCATGGTTTTCTCTCTAGAGACCACTAAATTTTCTGCTCCACATTCAGGAACCATGGAACTATTGCACCCATCAACAACAATGCTACCTTGTAGCTTGTACAGAGTCCCAATCTGAACTCCTCACATCAATACCAGTGCTCCCTGAACCATCTTGCAGGTATTGTTCTCAAACACTGTTTTTACACCTGCAACATCCAACTTGCTTACAGAAATCATACTTATGACTAATGCAGGAATATGCAAAACACCCAAAAGTGTTCTAACCCTTCCACCTTGCAACTTCAACTTTACTTTTCTACGACCAATGATTCTAGCCTTCCTGTCATCCCCTAAGAAGACGTCACCACGATCATATTTCTCATACATGCAAAACCACTCTCTATGGGGAGTGAAGTGAAAGAATGCACCTGAGTCAATAAACCATGCCTCATGATCTACATGTGTACTTTAAGAAGCCAAGTACACATCCCCACCTTCATCTAAGGTAGTTTTCACCTCTGCCGAAGGAGCATCATTAGATCCCTTTCCTTTATCAGGAGCTTTAGATTTACAAATCCTTTTGTAGGGCCTTTCCTTTCCACAATTTCCAGCACACCACCTTTACAATTTTTCTTGGAGATTTAGATCTCCCTTTAGATTTAGACCTCCCACTCGATGACTTAGTTTTGTTTATGTTCTAGGACTGTCCTCATACAGACAAGGCATCACCATTCTAGCTCTCCATATTTTTTTGTCTCATTTCGTTCGTCAACAAGGATGACACTATTTCATCAAAATGCAAGGCAGTTGCATTGCTACCTATTGTAATAACCAGACTATCCAACGAATTTGATAGAGAACAAAACAAACTGATGCACTTATCTTCATATGAAGTTTTAATATCAATAGATAATAACTAACTTACCACAGTTTTAAAAAGCGTTCACATGCTTTGTCGCAGAGTCTCCATCTTTCATCCTCAGGTTATATAGCGTTTTCTGTAGGAATAGTTTATTCACCAGAGACTTAGATTGGTACAAAATCCCTAACTTGTCCCACAAATCTTTCGTCGTAGCTCCCCCAATACATTCCGCAGTACTGAACCTAAGACACACAATCATATTGTTCTCTTTACCTTCCGATCCAACTTCTTCCATTCTTCATCGAACACTCCCATTGGTTTAGTATCTGGATCTACCGTGATCCACTGATCTTTATCTAGAAACAGATCCTCCATCTTGAGTTTCCATGACTCAAAACTATTACCATTAAATTTCCTGATCTTTATCTTTCCACTGCTCGCCATCTTCTTTAACCATCACAATTGAATCCGCATATCTCCCACTGAACAATGTCTACCACAGGCCTGAGCGAAACCCCTCAACAACAAAGGTATCTCCTTGAAGCCAAAATAGCTCTAATACCAAATGTAGGTTTTAACCCCCTACAAAAATTATCTACATACGAATTCTAAAACACAGAAAATAAAAGAGCTTAACACATAAAACACATATACACAAATATTTTCCCTTGGACCCAAAAAACAGAGATTACCAACTTGATTTTTCATTATGTTCCTTTTAATGTTACAATATATATTTATACATGTTGAAGCATCCAATACCATGGACCAAAGACAATCATGTCCAAAACCATGGACCAAAAAGCATCGCATCCAAAACCATGGACTGAAAACCATTGCATCCAAAACGATGTATGAAAAACATGCACAAAACCATAGGTAGGTCCACCCAACCTAATATAGGGTCCAAAAGAAAAAATTTCCAAGGTGTTTCCCCGGACCTCATAGAGTGGGGTTACCAGCACCCCTCAAAACCCTTGTGAACCCCCCTTGCTACGCAATCGACGCAACAAAGGGGGGCCTCTGCCCCCCTTCTAACCCCCCGGTTAACTATGTTGGTTAGTCGTGGAAAGAATATAACACAACCCAATATTGAAGTCGAAAAACTATGAAATCACCCGATCTAAAGCCAATGATGTGAACTTGTCATCGAGTGCGAAGAAATTTCCATTAGGACATGCAAGCTCTAAGGTACTAGAAAGTAGTCTCTCGGTCAACTTCCTGGATAATGATCTGAAGTCGACAGGAAGTGATTGTGTCAAGGGAGGTCCATCATGTATCCAACATCATCAACATGAGACAAAGGGATGTAAAATGATTTTGGATGATATAGAGAATCAGGAGTAAATGTAACTGCAGAAGGACAACTACTGAACATATTGGCGACACAACTCTGAGTTTGGAAGCTTTTGGATCCATAGGATTGGTGGTCATGATGATGCGGTAGGGATCAAAATGGAAGGAAAAAATAAATAGCCCAAACCAGGAATGTCAAAGATGAAGTGAGGATATCCCAACCCGACACAAAATAGAAAAGTGTCATGTTCAAGAGTGGGCTATTGACATGACTGATAAAATTTCTCATTTCCCCCCACCATTTCTGGCGAGTACCCTAGTTATTTTTAGACAAGCTTGATGGGGATAGCATATGCTTGTAATATAAGTCCATCCTTCGGATGGATCCATCCTAGTAAGTTTTACAAGCCCTAGGAAGCAGAAGCTCATGTTTCAACATGGTGACGAATCCGATGTTGTTTAAACTCCACATGGTCCCTTTTCATATATTTGTGTCTCTCGAGCCCGAAAAGGTAGAAAATAATACTTGGGAGAACTGCTTGACCATTTCAGTCAAGGAGTACCTTTTTTGTAAATGGTGCATCCCAGCTTGAAAAAGGGGAAATCGTATATTGGGTGCATGACATTTTGCATCTGTTAACGATTTCAAAACAATAAGAGCTCGACAAGCTTTTCATGTTTAAAGGGTCGGAAAAGTGAATAAAAGCAGACTACCCATTTTATTCTCTTTTATGAGTCAAAAGGGAAAATACTCGACAATCGTTTCATCTTTTATGACTCAAAAAAGGGTTGAAAAGGTGACTCACCACTCTTTTCATCTTTTACGAGTCAGAAAATGAGCTAAAAGGTGACTCGACAATCTTTTCATCTTTTACAAGTTAGAAAAGGGTTGAAAGGTCACTCAGCCTAGAGGAACAAGTGGTATAAAGGGTAGCAACTGGTTCTAACAATGGTGGAACTTCTCAAAAGATGTAATGGTCAAGAGGTTGGCTAATAAAACCAATAATCATTGCAGTTCCTCAAGAAAGGAAAAACAACCAAGTGAAAGAATATGATTAGAGAAAGAGATAGTGGTGATGGAATGAAACAACCAAGGCTCATCTAGCATAAAGTAGTTGATAAAAAGGAAATCATGTGATGTAAATGGGGCATGGGTTCATTTTTACTCAACCTTAATCATGGAGAACTCCTCTTGGATTTGGTTTCATGTTTACATAAGCTTGAAACAAAAACTATGCTTGCTATAAGTTTTCATGCCCCCAACATAATGACTCAATCAAGGTACATGCTCCCCAAGCTTCATTTCAGTCAACTAGGTGGATGGAATGAAGGTTAACGTTCGAGATCTTGGAAAGACTTGACTGAGATTTTATGAGATCCTAATCAAAGACTCAATTTCAAAAAGGGAGTTTCTTATTTTCTTAATGAGTTTGACACAGTAAAAGAACTATCCTCAAGACCCTTGTTTCTTTTTTTAATGAGCTTGACACAAGACAAATAACTATGCTCAAACCTTTTGTTTCATTTTTTAATGAGGTTAACATAAGACCAAGAACTCTCCTCACACATTGTTTCATTTCTTAACAAGGTTGACATAGAAAAAAACTATCATCATGACTGCTTGTTTCATTTTTTAACGAGGTTGACACAAGACCAGGAACTATCCTCATGACCCTTGTTTCATTTTTTAACAAGCTTGACACAAGTCAAGGAACTATGCTCATGACCTTTTGTCCATGAACCATATGATAACATAGCTCCCAAGAGATCTTCACTAGATGGAAGAACCATTCTCCAAGAGGAATACACGTCATTTGGTACCAAAGACAGGTCAGGTTCTAGTGCCCCCAGTACATAATGTACAATACCATCTATGTGATCATCAACAAATACGAAGATGGAATGGGTGGCCATGTAATTGACCTGTGGCAAGGAAGGTACTACTTTCAAACAAGAGCTAATAGGGGATGATGGTTGAAAAGGAGGGTTCTGGTGACCAATGAATAATAGTTTATCAATGGTCACAATTCTCCCTTCGTGCAGAAAACAAACCACAGGGAAAAGTGAAGAAACAAGAGATCCCATGACATAAACATAGTCGCGTCCATGGTGAAGATTGAAATCTAAAGGACCTTGGACTACCATCATGTCTATATAGATGGTCTTTTATCCCAAAGTAATAGGGAACTTTGAAAGGATACCTAAGGGGTGACAGGTTCCTCCATTGAAGGCCAACAGTTTCTGGGTGACAGGCACAAGTTGTGGGGAACCCAAAGCTTGCCAAGTAGTAGAAGACATGATGCTAACAGATGTGCCTTCATCTAATATAGTGCCATCTACTAACATATTATAGGCTTGTACTATGGTCTGGAAAGGCACATAAGACGACAAAACTACTTGGTGGGGGTGTCATATGATTTTCCCCATGCCTTGCTGGAGAAGGAGAAGGACTCTCCTAAACAAATGGGATGGGAGGGTCACTCTTCGATTCATGAGAATCTGAGGAGATGAGAAGAATATGAGTAGCATGATCACTATGCTCTTCGAGAACAGAGTGAACAACAGAAGGCAAAGTCAAGTCAACACTCTTTTCAACCAATGGTTGATCGGGAACAGACAGAAGAGAGTCTTTCATGGGAAGATGATGCATGAGCATTCAACTCAACATTATCCTTGTATTCTAGTATACATGGGGGGTCTTGTGTTTCAAGGAAGTAGGTTTCCTAAGTATTGAATTAATTTAATTATTAAGAGTTTTGAGTGATTTTAATGAGAGAAGATAGAATAGGATTTAATTGAATATTGTGAGACATATCTCTAAATATTCTCGAATGTAGGAGAATATGAGAGATTTATGATAGTTGAGAGAACTGAGGGATTTGAGAATTGATTGTAAAACTCAGATTAGGAGTTATTTCATGATTTTTTGGATTGGAGAGGATCCTTAGGGATAAGGAAGATATTGTAGGATTTTGTTGAGAGGTTTATGGATCTAAACTAGGAATTGGTTTTAGAATCCTTTTGTATAAATGTAAGCCTAAAAGGCATAGACAAGGATGACATGGTGAGATAGTTAGATAGTTAAGCTAACTAGAGGGTGACTGTAAGCATATAAGCAGATTGTAATGCTTTGCCAAGATAAAGCCTAAAGATTGAAAGAAAGAACCGGATTCTAAATATGATTAATAGTAGATGAATGTTGAAAGTTTTTGTAGTGGAAGCATGAAGATCTACTGAAATAGATTCGCAGAAATGCTGAGATCCTGAAGGTAGGCGAAGGTATAAATTTTTTTCTAATGACTAGCAGATATTGAATGAGTGAAATTTTAGCGCAAGATTACAGTAGTTAAACTGTAAGAGGGATGTTTGCAAGTTCTTGAAGTAACAATGTTTGAAGATCAGCTGAAGGCTAGTGAAAAGAATAGTCCATTCAAAGTGCAGCTGAATGGGCAGACAAGATCAGACAGAGATCTTGCAGGTGAGATGAAATGTTTTTATTTTAATTTGATTTGAAGATTGGAAAGTTGTGGTATTTGTATTCATGCAAAAGTATTATTGCAACTCCCAAAGGAAATTCCTCGAAGGATGTGGGTAGAATTGTTAGGGATAAAAGAAGCTTGTAAGAGCTTCTAAATGAAAGAATGTGGAAGAACCTTGAAGAATTCCAACAAGGATTGGATAAAGAGGACAGTTGTGTTCTTAGAAAGTGCAGATGAGTTGAAGCCCAGAAAGAGCAAAGAGAAGTGCTCAAAGGAGGTTCTAGAGATAGAGAACCAAATGCTTGCCAAAAGACCAAGTACAGAGGAGAGCTTGGTGAGGTAAGTGGTAGCAGGGAGGACTTGTTGTTGTAGACGCTTTAGTACAACTCATAATGAAGTGATTTAGGAACTCATAGAGATGGAGAGGATGATGACTAGTGACATTCATAATAGATGTTTTGAAAGAGATCATAGCAAAGGACAAACTGAGAAGGATTCCAAGGAAAATGGCATGAGAGTGAGTGATGAAGAATATGATAAAAAAATGGATGAGATAGTAGTTCAGCTTGAAGTGTTAATGGAAATGTTGCAGGGAAATGAAATGGACCAGAAGTATGGGTCTGTCTTGAGAAAGAAAGTGAACTGGAAAAGGCTACAAGAGAAGAGGAATCAACAGATGAATATGTAGTTAATAAAGGAGTTGAGGGAACTTGAATAGATTTTAGATGCCAAATTGGAGATAGAGAAGTTCGAAAGAGTTGAGCTATAACAAAAGGGAGATGTTGAAGAAGATGTTGAAGTTTTGATATGTGAACCAGAATGTGGACCATTACTTTTTGAAAGTGATGAAGAGCCAGAGGAGTTGGATCATATGAATGATTCAGAGTAGCCAGAAGACTTGATGACTAAAGCATCAAATGAGACCATAAGGACATGTGATTTTAAAACTGATAATTTGTGTATGGTGGTACGTATGGAAGAAAATAGGTAGCCCTTTAAAGCTATAAAAATCATGAAAGAATACCTTCTAGAAAATGAGAGTTTTGAAGTAGAAAATGACAAGGAGACTAGAAAATAAATAGTTTGCTACAATGAACAAGCACAAAGAAGCATCATTAAAATAGATGGTGTTGGAATGAGACTTGCTAACAATCTCAGGAATTCTTTGAGTTTGAATCAACCTACTAATGTGTTGATAGAGGAGTTAAAGGAGAGATCAAAGCAACATACTGAAAGGTTGCCAAAAGAAGAAGAAGAGGTACAAAGGCCTTATATTTTTTATTTTGACGATTTTCTTATGAGTGCAGATTTTTTTGCAGAAACTAGAACATATTTGGCACAGGTTCACAACCCAATGAAAGAAGAAGAGGAAGAACATCTATTGAAGGATGTTAAGAAATATTTAGTAGAGGAAGAAGGACCATGTGATGATGGATCAATAACAAATGAGGAAATGGGATATTGCATAAAATTTCCAAAGTTTACCCCAAGTAAAATCATGAATTACATAGAGAGTTAGACTTTCAAAGGAGGAACTTGGAAGAGAAGAGGATAAATGTTCAGGATAAATTGCTGATGAAGGATGGCAAAGTTGTCATAAATGAAATACAAGAAGAAGTTAACAGGTCTGGGAAACAAAAGTAGAAAATTGTCTTGATTGATAATGTGGCAACAATTGAAATGGTGCAATACAATAGTGAACAAGAGGGTAAGGATGTAAGGGTGGTAGCAAGAATGAGAGTTCAGCAATCAAGAGTTGAAGACAATTAGCAGACAGAGGATATACTAGAAAGAGAGATTGAACTAATAAGAAGGTTAATGATGAAAGTGTCTCAGAAGAAGACAACTGCAAGAAAGGAAAGGATTGACAACAAGAGGAAGACAAAAACAGACTATGAAAGCAAGGCAAGTGGAGCGTTACAACATAAGGTATGGAGACCTGGAGAACATCAGTAGACAACAACAAGAATAGAATAATTCACAAGCAAAGACATATTACAAAATAAAGTATGGGATCCAGGAGGAATTAATCATCTAGTCATAAATTTTCTTACATGGGAAGTTTGATGCAGGAGCATTCAACTCCACATTATCCTTGTATTTTAGTAGACATAGGGGGTCTTGTGTTTCAAGGAATTTGGTTTCCTAAGTATTGAATTAATGTAATTATTAAGAGTTTTGAATTATTTTAATTGAGATAAGCTAGAATAGGATTTAATTGAATATTGTGAGACATATTTGTAAATATTCTTGAATGTAGGAGAATATGAGAGATTTAGGATAGTTGAGAGAACTGATGGACTTGAGAATTGATTGAAAAACTCAGATTAGGAGTTAGTTCATGATTTTGTGGATTGGAGAGGATCCCTAGCGATAAGGAAGAGATATTAGGATTTTATAAGAAGAATTTCGACGTAAATCACATATAGAAAGACCTTTGTCGACGTGTTTCGAGCCAACCAGTGTGGTTCATCATCAGGTCAAGTTGAAGAAACAGATCCATCTTCACATGTTAAATAGTTAGAGTAGAGCCTCCAATAGCTATCTTGACCAACGACTAATTTTGACTTAGGGCCCTGAGTCAAAAAGTCATCCTGATAATTTAACGGAAGTTAGTTATCTTCGTGACCAAACCTTAAAATATATATAAAATGAAATGATTTTAGAAGGGGTTTAAGTTAAAAGTTAGTTAAAATGATATGTTTTAGTAATTAAAAATTGTAATTTTAATGCGAATTAGTTAGATTGAAGACCTTACTTTTTTATATATAAATATATAATGGTTAGTTAGGAGTGTTTTTGATCACATATAAGGGATTGAACATCATGCATGATATTTTATGCATGCATGCAATCCAACCCATTCAACAGACTCACCAAGGCGAGGATAAGAATCAAGTCCAACTGGAGCTGAACATGTACTTTAGCAAGTTGATGGGCATGACCACCAACACACACTTGAATATCAGCACAGAATCTATGCATCAGTTTGTTGGCAGTTCAACCGAACCCAAAAAGACCATGTGCATGTTAGCAGATGAGTTGGATGAAGGGGCCAAACCAATGCACCAATTGCAACGGAGGCAAGAGTTCGCTTCAGCAAGATGTCATAGTTAGGTACATGCACACCATTAAGGACAACCAAGCTTGGCATCAACTCCCACCTTCACCAGCACAAGCATGTCAAAGAGTTGGTCTCATCAAAATGGAGTGAGTGTCAGTGATGTCTTGCTTGGCTTGCTGAAGACATGTTGTCTCACATGAGTACATTTGCATTGTAATGTTGAGTCATGTCAAGTGTAAGTCAAGTGTCAATAGTTGGATGTAAAAGGCATAAAGTAGGTGAAGAGTCATTAGGGTAGTTGAAATGTCACAAAGGGGAATGTTAAGGATAACCCCACCCTTTGCTATAAATGGTCCCTCATAACTCATTGTATAGGCTTTTGGTTAGCCAAGCTTCTAATAAGACTATTCTTGGAAAGAGCTTGGACAGTATTGTAACACACCTTGGCTTGTCCACTGCACAGAGCTAGTTCATCTCTTTGGAGGAGTAGGCGGATGTGGCTGTAACATTCCACTATTAGGGCTAGCAAATTTACATGGATGTATTGTATGATTGGAACTTACACTTCCTTATATAATAAGAGCCAACACGTTTTCACACATTTATTGTATCTATTGTAAGACTGATATTTAACACTTGTAATGCATGTTTCTTTAACCTGTGTTCTACATCTGAACTGATTCATTTATTGTAATGAAGAATATATTAATGGAAATGTGTTGTATATGCTATTAATGTTGTCTTGTCCACATCGACTTCTCTGTCGGACATTAGACATACCTTTCACATGAACATTTTATAAAAGCCATTGCACTCATTCAGACTGATCAGTAAGTGCTCTACATTTTATCTTACCTTTTATGTTGTGATTACCACATCCGAGTGGGTTGATCCATTGGAAACTATGTATTATGTGATCCAAGCCAATTTGGGGCTAATCCCTTTCAACCTAGAACTCACCTTCACCCTCATATCAACCCACCTTTGTTAGAACCTCTCATACAACTTCCTTGACTCACTGTAGCGATCACAGCCTTGATAATGATAGAGTTATCTTACTTGCCTCTGTGTGATATCGCAGTCAAGGAATTACCTTACGACCCACTATTGGGACTCCTACACCAAATGTTCTGAGGTCTAGTTGGGAGTTCTTACCAGGGAGATCCGCTTACATGTTGGCAGGTCTAGCACCATCAACATTTTGGTGCTAGAAGGAGGGCCATATGACAATCCGAGTCCTCATATCTATTTTAAATCTCTTTAAATCTATCATGACTAACTACCGAGTTTCTATTTCAGAATGTATGTCTTATGGAAACAATTTCATCATCCTAAAATTCTCTTGAATAACTTGTCTCATAAAATGTTTGATGGTGGAGGCTACATAGCCTTGGTAAGGCACGTGGTCGATGTTGTAGGCTCATGTGAAAGACATGGATTCCTTCAAGAATACATGAGATGCGCATTGTTCATCTACACAGTTCGAGGGCACCCAATACACTGGTGTGCCACACTACCCAAAAAATCCATTCATTCTCTTGCTCATCTAGTCACAGAGATAGACTGTGCTTTCAATAACTTCGACTGTCAAGCATTCAAGAAAGAAATTCTGAAATTACAAAAAGCACCTAATGAATCCATTGAACAGTTTTACATGCACTTTTGTAATCTTGCATACCGATTCTCAGAAGATGATATTGATTGGGAATTTCTTGATGGAATATTTGAGTCTCTTCTTCATGTATGTGAACCCTACTTAGCACACTTCGGTGATCGAGCTACACAATCACAGGTAGGCACAGTTGCTGTCACAAGTGACTCTACACCTTCACCTCATCAAATAGCTCCACCACTACAGAGTGATGTGGGAGATCATACACACACATCGGTTGAACTGTCACATCCTCCCACCCTACCTGCTCTTGATAATTTCACAAGTTTGGTTTGCAAGCTTGCTAGTTGTCACATGCACTCATTCCCTCGAACTCCATCCTCACGTTTTGTTGATCCTCTAGATTTTATTGTCTTATGTTCTTCCACTCTGGACTCCTCACCTGTAGTGAACGAGGATCAAGCTGTCGACAAAGTTGGTGTTATTCAGTGAACCTGCACCATCATTCATGATGAGTGTGTGTAGGAATCTAAAGAAGAGCTTGTGGTGAAGGGCGACTCCCTTCTAGCCGCACCTCATTCACTTCATCCTGACATCCCTTGTGATTCTACCACTGTTGATTTTCCCTGTAAAAACTCATTTCTAGATGCTTCTACTTCCGACCATTCATAGGACACCTCAGATGTCAGTCTGTCATTATAGTGCAGAGAGGACACATCTTCCTCAGAAAATATGTTCAATCTGTCATTTATCCTTCTTGAGAACACAGAGGGTGAACATATTTGCTTCTCATCTACCCCTCTACCTGATTCATCAAATCATGAGGATGTCAACAAACATCCTAAATTTTCTAATCTTGGTTGTCATGATCTATTCACTTCTTCATCTGATCACGATGTTGATTCAACCATTGTTAATTTATCTAAGACATTGGTATACCACGATCTATCTTAATGAATTTGTGGAAAACCTGTGAGTAGTTAAGAAACCAACGTTTCGGACTAACTTGGTGAGTCCATCATCAGGGCAATGAGATTGTATTTGAGAAGAGAGATACCCCCTCTCCTACTTGTCCGAACTTACCTCACGACTGTTCCGCCTGGCTTCTGCGACGAGTTGGGGGGTTTCAACCTTACGGACAGATAGATCATGGTATTGAAGAGGGAGTCCATAGGAGTTTCTAGGTCGTTATTCAAACTCCTATGTTTCCGTTTAAACGTCAAACATAGGAGTTTGAATAACGAGAGAAAATCCAATAGCGTTAGGAAGACTAGGAAAGCTCCAGATCTGGGAGTTAAGCATGAGGGTCTGTGAAGATAGGGAAGAGAGATACCCCCTCTCCTACTTGTCCGAACTTACCTCACGACTGTTCCGCCTGGCTTCTGCGATGATTTGGTATCCCTAGTTGCTACTCCTAGGGAACTACATAGGTGGCAGTAGAGGGGAATCCCGTGTCCCCTGAGGTCAACATTGTATCACTCTCGACAGTACTACTAGAGGGCACCCTTGCGAAGCTTGGGGGCTTGCATCGGCACAGACTATTGTTAGGAGGTTAGCATAACTTCCTCTGTTACCGTCGCTGATAGGCCTGGACCCTCATCATCCCAGACTATCTTCAGAAGGCCCCTTATTTCACTTTCTCGTATTTTGGTGTCCGGTCCTAATCCCCTGGAGTAGAAATACTTGGAAGTTGTTTGACTGGCTGTATCTTTAGGGACTTTATAGTGGGTGCTCTATGCTCTTAGTCGGCCTAGATTTCAATTTTTTGAGTCTTTAGTTAGATTTTAAACAAGAAATTCAAAGTGGCTGACCAATCTCCTAGATGGTCTCGAAGACTTCGTGGTCTTTCACCACCAAGTTTAGATCCTTATCCTAGAATGCGCAGAGGTAATAATACCGGTGGGTTTCGTCCCACAGCAATTGATGCATCAGGGATTGATCCTCCTCTCGGGGGCATTAGTATTCAAGAAAGGCCTAGTACTTCCACGGAACAAGAGAGGAACACTCCAGTTCTTTCTCGAGTTCGCTTACAAGCGGAGAATAACATCGAGGTAGAAGAACTTTCAGAGTCGTTAGTGGCTCCGAATTCTCCTCTACCATCTATTCATCCACATGTATTGCAATACGTTGGGACTCTGATGCACAGATCGTCAAGTCCAGGTTACGCTACGCGCTTACCTTCGATGACCACTACTATAAGCATGACTTCTACAAGTGCTACGACTGTGCAGACTCCCATATCTGTACAAGGGGGAGGAACTATTTCCATCCCCTCCGTCCCTTTATTCAGATATTTTGCTAGCACGTCTTTTGCTGGGTCTACCTCCATTCCATCCACGAGTGGAAATTCCCAAATCAATGCTTTTGGTTCTGGATTCTTCCCATTTGGTGCCCATTCACAAGGAATTCCTTCAGCTTCGTTCGGGGCCACCACGTCCATTATGAGTGGATCGGCTTCGTTCCAATGTTTTCCATTCGGAAGTGGTCATATACCACATTCCAACCCAACGATAGCATTCATGCCTTTTTCTTTTGTAGGATAAAGAAGCGATCTTTTCCAAGGTTGGAATAACCCTGGGCTTAGTAGTGCCGGAACTGGGAATCCATTTTTTGACCAATATGGGAATAGGCCATATACCACAGTTAGTTCATTCCAAATTATTCCTCCCCTAGCTTCACCTTGGAATCCATATCAGGGGTTATCAACTCCTTATAATCCTTTAGGAGGAAACTTTGCTAGGTATGGTGGATATGCGGCCGGAGTTGGTCAAACTCCAAGTTTTGTTGGGTCACAAGGCTTGCCTTTTGGTTCAGTGGGTTCTACTGGTTACTTCGGGCAGCTTGGTGCCTTCCAAAATCCAAGTCAATCTTTTAAGAGCTTTGGGAGTTCCGCCTAGTCAGGGTGGAATCCCCAAGCTCCTCATAGACTTCAGTTTCTGGCAACGTTGAACTTGCCAGATCTCACTAAGTTAACTAACGATCCAATCAAGTACAATTTGACCTAGCCTCTGGTCCCAACCAAACTCCCTTCAGACATTCCAAAATTCGAAGGGAAAAGTGGTGAGGACCCAGGCGACCATGTAACCACGTTCCACTTGTGGTGCTCATCGAACTCCCTGATCGATGACTTGGTTAGGTTGATATTATTTCAATGCACCTTGACTGGTAATGCAGCCAAATGGTATATAGAGTTGCTTGGGGGCAGATTTACATCATTCGCTAACTTAGCCAATATTTTCTTAAACCATTTTCAGTTGCCTATCCGGTATGATGCCAAAACCGAACTACTGGCCACTTTTCGTCATGATAGGGCAACTCACATTTCTGATCATATTCAGGAATGGAGATAGAGAAAGAGGCTCATTAAAGCCAAAATCCCTCTGGAGTACCATCTCGAGTGGTTTTTGAAGTCTTTGATACCTGAGATCTCCAAGGATGTCTCCATGTCTGGGGTCTATTCTGAGGAGAAAGCCATTTTTAGGGCCTAGCAATCAGAATTGATCTACTCTCAGTCTAGGATCCTACAAAAGTACTTGCCAGATGCTTCTGGGTCTAAGGTTGATGTAACTAAGCCAAAGCCAGGTCCCCACACAAATGGTATTGTTGGGTCGGTAGACACGAATACAGTGAATTTGTTGAATCAATTGCAGCAGTTGTCTTTACAAACTGCTTCTAACAACCAAGTCACATCATCTAACCCTTCGGCTTCCTAAACTTCTTCAATTAATGCCATCCAATATGATAACCCCAAAGGAAATCAAAATTCCAATGGGACAATGAAAGGATGAGGTAAGATAAAGAACGAAGATGGGAAGCCTGATGCAAATAAATCCGACAATAATGCTGGTGGTGGTAGAAATGAGTCGAAAAAGAAAGTCAAGTTTCCATGCAAGTTGTGCAGTGGAGACCATTTAACTCATCTTTGCCCCAAGATTGAAGATGCTCAGCATTTTTTAGGGCAGCGAGGGACTTCTAGTTCCCAAGTTGTGTTAACCAACCCTTTTCCCCAAGGATAGCAACTTCTTGCTGGCACGAGTTCAAACCCTTGAACCTCTGTAGGGGGCAACCAGGAAGGGGAAAAATCATCGAATGTTTTCATGATGGGTTCTAACGTCCATGTGGCTACTCGGTCACGTGATTATGGTGAAGCTGAAACTTCCAAGGACAAGGTTGTTCCCAGAAGTACTGACCTTCATATCGAGCGACCCCTTGTTGAGACTATACCACGAATACCGAAAGGTTCTGCTAAACGCGTGACTATTAATCCTAATGCTAGGGCCGCCCATAATTACTCCATTGTGGAGGATCTAGCTCAGAGTCCGTGCACTATGTCCGATATAGAGGTTCTCCAGTCGTGTCCAGCTCAGAGAAGTGCTTTACTTTCCGCGATTGGGGCAGTGGATCCAACTAACTCTTTAGTGCTCACTTTCGACATGTTAAATGTCAAAAAGCGACTCCCTCATCATATGGCTCTTCAAATAAAGTCTACATACCAGAAAATTAACATTTTTCATACCGTTATTGATGAAGGGGCTTCCACGTGTGTCATGTCGATGTCATGTTGGAAGGCTATTGGATTGCCTTCGGCTGTTCCTTCACCTACCGTCTTGACTGCATTCGATGGCCATTCTCATAAGCCGCATGGGATTATCCCGACTTTTCCTATATGTGTTGGGGGGAAGGTCGTTAATATTGAAGTAGAAGTCATAGATGCTAACCTAGACTATAATCTCCTCTTAGGAAGGAACTGGGTATATGAAATGGATGCCATTGTTTCGACTCTGTTTCATGTCATTTGCTTTCCTCATGAGGGGAAAATCATTAAGGTTGATCAATTGGATTATTCTCCAGTCGATCCTCAAGCAACTTCGGACTCTACTATTCCCTTAGTGGATAACCCCCGTCCACCTACTGAGAATTTAGGAGTCGGGATGTACTATTCATTAATGGGTACATTTGATCTTCCCCCTCCTATAGCTAGAATAGATACAATTTCATCCTCGAGGGACCCTTTATGGAGAGAGTTTTCTCAAAGTCCTTATTCTTCGGATCCTGGAACCTTAGCTTCATCTGTGACCACATCGGATGACGATAAGGTAGGTGGAATAGAATCTCTTATGTCTATAGTAGAACCTAGATGTGAATCTATCTATAGATCTATAGATAACCATTCTACTCCTTCCTCTGGGAAAGAGATAGATGGTGATGTGGCTCATTCTGGGACCCTTGATTCCACTTATGCATCGGATTGCTCTGATATTGTTTTTCCATCAAATGAAGTGATATTCAAAGCAGTGATGAATGTAGATTGACCTTTGGAAGATTTACATCGTCAGTCACATTTCCTAGCAATTCCCTCAATAGAGAGGTGATGCAAGTAACTCCACCAAGGTATTAACAAGGCTCACTGTTAGTGAAGCCATGCTTGTGTTCCTATGTGACTCCACCGGGGTACTATCTAGGCCTACTGGTAATGGAGCAAGGCCAAAGATGAAACCAAGACTTTGATGAGTACGCTCCTTATGCATCAATATACCCCTCAGCCCCAATCAAAACAATTTTGTTGCCTTGTCTTGGAATGTGTGTCAATCCACCAAGAGCTTGGAAGATGACAAATCTTACAATCAAGCTAGTGTGAAACCAAGAGAAGCTTAGAACTGAACAATACTTCCAGAGGTTTTAGAGTTTCTTTTCATGAACAAGGTCCATTCAGAGAGCTGGAGTTCTACCAGTGTGTCACTAAGTGTTGTAGTAGCTACAACCACCCTCCAAAATTTCCTCTAAGCCTCGTTTTGGAGCCTCCCTTCCAACCTTCATAATAGCTTGCCTTGCTTCATCAAGTTCATAAGCTTCAGTGTTTTTCTTGCACAAAGGTAGCCTGTTGATCATAATTTGATGTATTCCTCTCATAGGTTGCTGATCCATACTTTGTTTAGCTGCAAGCTAAGCAGCTTCTTGAAGAAAATTGCGCATTTCTGGAGGGAAACCATCCTTCCCTCCAGAAATTGTGCAATCATGTTTGACAGCTTGCTAGGATCCAATATTTCACAATTTTTCTAGTCAATACTCCCAACAAGAATTGTGCAATTTTCCCCAGCAGGGTTGCTGAACCCATAATTTGCGCAAATATGGGTAGCAGTCAGTTGCTATGCCCAGAAATTGTGTAATTCTCTTGGGTAGTCAGGCCAACTCCTAGCCACAAATGCACATTTCCTTCAAGCAATAAAAAAACCTCTTGCATGTGCATCTACGTTGACCGATGCCCTCCCAGATCGAGCTTCTCACAAGGCAACATGCAAAGCATCCCTTGTTTCAGGAATCTATGTTCAGCAGCCAGAGGTTACATCCAAGGATCATTTCAAAATCCTTCCACCAAGTGTTGCTTTCCCTAGATTTGTGGCATGCGTGTCACAACCTCGATGTTGTCAAATCTCATCAATCAAATGTTGTTGAGATGATTCCTCACATCATCCTTGTAGATCTAACATCCCACATCACATCTAGGAGAAGTTGGCACATTCAACATGGGTAATTTGGGGTAAGCCCACTTCCCATGCTTTGTGTTGCATTTCTGTTTCTTTTTGTGTTTTTTCTTGTATAAGTATTGTTTTATCAATTTATTTGAACACCTTTTGTCATTTAGATGTATATTAGCTTGTCCTCGTACTGTTTCATTTTTGTTAACATCTCACTGTTGTTGCATGCATGAAACGTTTTCCCCGAATGGTCGCCAATTCGGTGACTCGCCTCACCCACATGCATGTTGTTCTATTTTATGAATCTTTCATTCCTCATTTTCATGCATGATCATTCACTTATTCTTACACTCAGTATCAACATGATTTTACTATCCTATTTGCTTTCAGTTGCCCATCAACAAGTCGGGCCAACCTTGGCCCAAACTCTGCCTTCACTAAGGCTACATTGCGTAACTGGGGAAGGAAGGCTCTGCCTTCCTCTCTAGAAATGTGCATTTTTTCCCCAACACTAGCCTCCAATACTGTTTTGTGCATTTCTGGAGGGCAATGACTGCTTGGCCCAAGAAATTGTACAAATTAGTCCTTGGGCATGCAGTCCTTCCCAGCTAGAATTGTGCATTGCGCAATCCCAATAGCCAGCAGCCTGACTGGACTGTGCATTCCTCAATTTCGGTAGCCAGTTAGCCTCCCTATAGCGCAAATTGTGCCTTGTTCAGTCCTAGCAATCAGTCTCCCAACCTTCCAGCTGAAATTGCACAACCTTCATGATCAGTGACACAGGTATGTTGTAAGTCAGTTCTCAAGTTAATTTTGGTATTCAACTAAGTTTTCTTTCCATGAGTGTTGGCATGTCTCTAGGTACTATAGGTGTTCATCTGCCTCTCAGCAGTGCAAGTACAATGGTTTCCAGAGGGAAGAGTTGAAGACACCATTCAGAGCACACCTAGAGATGAAGTCGATCAAGTGTCTATGAGCTTGCTTACTCATGAAGATATCATGTTGTTCACATACAAGGACATCAAGATATGATAGCAACAACGTCAAAGCAAGTAGCATCATGAATAGAAACTGAAGGCAGCATACCAAATGCAGCGAACGTAGTGAATGAAATGAACACAATGAATGCAATGAATGCAAGAGGAAGGTTGTTGACAACACAGGGGAAGAACAAAGTTGCAAGCTCAAGATGATGAAAGAAAATTTGGAGACTTAGGCTATGAAGTGACGATGCTAAATGATGATCGCGAGAAGACAAGGAATGGAACAAAGAAGGATTTTCATGTACTGAAGTAGCAACTCAAGGAAGAACATGAAGCTGCATAGACGAACAAGTGAATTGTAGCAAGAGTAGGAAAAACAGTGGGTACAACATGCACTCATAGATGAAATTGCACCCATACAAGTTGAAGATCCATCCTAGCAGCTCGCAAGGAGTAGACATGGTGAGAAGTGTTGTTTATCGTATGCAATGGATTCAACAACATGCATGCTATTGTGTGCACGCATGCAATCCAACCTATTCAACACACTCACCAGGGCGAAGACAAGAAGCAAGTCCAACTGGAGCTGAACATGTACTTCGACAAGTTGATGTGCATGAAAGCCATCACAAACATGAAGATCAACATGAACGCTATGCATCAGTGTGTTTCCAGTTCAACTGCACCTAAGAATACCATGTGCATGTTAGCAGAAAAGTTGGATGAAGGGGCCGAACCAATGCACCGGTTGCAATGGAGGCAAGAGCTCGCTTTAGCAAGATGTCACCATGAGGTGCATGCACACCATCAAGGAAAACTGATCTTGGAATCAACTCACCACCTTCACCATCACAAGCATGTCAGAGAGTTGTTCTCATCATAACCAACTAAATGTCAGTGATGTCTTGCTTGGCTTGTTCAAACCATGTTGTCTCACATGAGTACATGTGCATTGTAATGTTGAGTCATGTCAAGTGTAAGTAAAGTGTCAATAGGTGGATGTAACAACCATAGAGTAGGTGAAGAGTCATGAGGGTAGTTGAACTATCACAAAGGGGAATGTCAAGGGTCACCTCACCCTTTGGTATAAATAGTCCCTCATAACTCATTGTATAAGATTTTGGTCAGCGAAGCTTCTGATAAGACTATTGTTGGAAAGATCTTGGACAATATTGTAATGTGCCTTGGCTTCTCCACTACACGAAGCTAGTTCATCTCTTCAGAGGAGTAGGTGGTTGTGGTTATAATGTTCCACTATTGGGGCTATTAGGTTTACATGGATGTATTGTATGACTGGAACTTACACTTCTTTATATAATAAGATCCAACATTTTTTCACACATGTATTGTATCTGTTGTAAGACTGATATTTAACACATGTAATGCATGTTGCTTTAACCTATGTTCTACATATGAAATGATTCATTTGTTGTAATCCATAATGTATTAATGGAAATGTGTTGTATATGCTGTTAATTTTGTCCTGTCTATGTCGACTTCTCTACCAAACATCAAACAGACCTTTCACATGAACCTTTTTGTAACAATTGTTGCACTCATTCAGACTGATCCATGAAAAATGAAATTGATCTCTACCTTGCAATTCCTTCCACTTCTATAGTCGCCAGTTCAACTAGCCCGACTAGGGAGTTGAGGTCAGTGTAATGCAATGAGTAGGGAAGTTTAGAATGGAAGTGAGACATCAATAGTTTTTCACTAGTCAAAATGTGTTTGGGTGTCGTTTTTATCTGTGGCTGAGCTCTTCAGGGGAAGAGATTCATTTTAAACCAAGTTCATGGAAAAATTTATTAGTCTAGTGCATGAATAATCTAAAATGAATACTCCACTATGTGTTACCAAGGCCTTCAGGGATGGAACACAAGGTATGCATTTAATATGTCTCTTTCTTTGCAATTTTGTGCATGCTTTGAGGCCTAAGATTTTGATAAATTGAGTCTCCCGACCTATAAGGCTCACTCAAGACATTGCATAATGTCTTATGTCTCAAGTAGCAATGGCTACGAGAAATAGGCCGTTTCGGGGAATCTTTTGATTCCTTGGCCCGTTGTGCGCCGAAAAAGCCCGAAAATCGCCCGATCGTGCCAAATTGATCCGGTTTAAAGACAACAGAGGACCAATGACAGAGTTTAAAGTGTATCAGATCAAATCATCAGGTATCAAGCGTGTCAAAGAGTATCAGTAGGCGGTGGAAGCCATCAATGTAGTGGCAAAGAGTATTAGTGAAAATCTTAAGCAACGGCTCGAAGTAGGAGAACATTTAATACCTTCCAGCAGAGTCAAAGAAAGAGGGCAAAGCCACTCAAAGCCCTCAAATCATAATCATTGCACATTTAACTCGCACTAGAGCAGAACTACAGATCCCGAAGCACGATCATCCCAGCAGCACCGCATCAAGCCTCCAAGGGCCACATTGTAGTCTTTTCTGATTCAGCTGCCTCTAGCGCAGCCAAAAGGACTTACCTGCATTTAATTCCAGCAACCCTTCGATTTTTGCAGAGCTTTTCTAGCAGACCTGTTTAGGTCAATTGTAATGAATGTCTTTCCGATATTTTGCTTATATATACCACCCTGAACAATGTAGTGAGGGGTTGGTTGGTTGGTTGGTAGGTTGGCTAATTAGTGAGTCGAAGACATTGGTTAGTTTTCTTCCCAGCATTTTCTCCAAGCAGAGATCCGCACTGTAACTGTCATACTTTCTATAATCAAAGATTGCTGAAAGCGTGGATTTCGAAACTGCTTGATGTGTTCAATTGGCCAAGGAGTGATTACGGAATTCCTGTGCTTCTACATGATTCAATAAGTGTTTCTATCCTCTGTTAATTTTCATGTTTTTAACACCGTTCCGCCTTCTAAATTGCAGGAAAAAAGAATATCTTAAGATTTTTTTCAGTACACCTTAAGTTCAATTTCTGCATTTTTGTATGTTTTCATCAGAAATAGCTATGAGCATGTATACTTAAATGATCTTGTTTACGCTGTTTCTTTCACATATGAATGAGAATTTAGGAATTCTTAACTGCTCCTAGATCACCATTCATCAATTTCTCCTCTTTTTCAGCATGATGAAATGATTCTCCTTTGCCTTTCATCCCTGATTTCCATTTTCCATCCCTTCGGTAGACTGTTAATTGTATCATGTGTGGCTATCTCGCTCCTTAATCCTCTTGTGATCAAGAAGAAGCTATAGTAAGCCTTAATCCATGACTCCAAGCCAAATGGTTTGAAACTTATCACACCTTACCTTGCCTCTTTGCTTGAGATTCCTACCTTCCATCCAAACACAAATAAAAAACCCCTGAGCCAAAAGCTAGCCTAAAATCATCAACAAAGTTGAATCATTAAAGAGAGAGCCCTCTCTGATTGCAAGTGGGCTAGAACCTGCAATCCAAAGATTGGTTTGTGGTTACCTCGGTCGTATCCCTATAAGGAGCCTAGGGACAACCTGAGTGATAACAGTACTTATCTTAATAGAGAAGAAAGAAATTGGCTCTCACTTAACCATATAACAAATGCATATGGACTGACAATATTTCATATCCTTCCAGTGATCACATTGATTCTTATTAGAGAATGACCCAGCTAGGGTTACTTAAATAATTACTGATCATACCCTATTCTAAATCCAAACTTCTTGAAGCTTATTCTTCCTACACCTTGATGATCCTCTTTATCACATGTTCATTCAAGAGGTTAGTTCACAAATCAAATATTTGTGTAGGAAGAATAAATCTTGACAAGAGTAATGTCATCAACATAATTAATTGGAAATAGTTTCTTGTCGGTTGCAAGATGTTATCATCCCTCTTGATCTTTCCTTCATAGAACAGAACTAGTGATCACATCTCAGCTTTATCTTTTATTTTGGTCTCATCAGTAGCCAAGACCTACTCATCAAATTACTGATCTTGATTATACCCTCTCCTAGGGTTTCTCTGAATTTAATTAGATATTAATCAAGGACTTTGATGATAACTCAAATTTCAAAGTGTTCAAAAGAGTTTCAAACCTGAATGATTGGACAGATCTCATCCTCCTGATTTCGGTGCCATGAACACTTCGAAAAACTGACACTGTATGAAGAAGTTATCACCATTTCAAAAAAGTCCAGTAAACTGCAATTTGCAAGAATAAATTGATTTTTGGAAAATATTTCAAAAGGAATATTCCTTGGAATATTTTAAAGAATATTCATTGGAATATTCATTTTGGATGATCAATTATGAGCTAACACATGGCAAGCCTGGAGACCACCACATGGCCTTGGAATGGTCATGTAAAATTATGTTAGGGTCTGTAGGGATCAAACCCATGACCTTCAGCAAGTTATCCCAGCATGCTACCGCCTCTACTACGCATTGTTTCTTAACATTATATGGTGTCAATTCATATTTATATTATAACGGGCGAAGGTTTGAAGGTTGGGACTACCAACAGTCTTACCAGCTAGTGGTCCCACAAAAAATGTTCACATGCGAATTAATCGTCGGTTTGCTAACCACACGCAGTTTGCGTGTTAACCTGACTGCCAAAACCGCTAACCTTATCCCCAACCGTCGAAGCATACCCATCAAATGTGTGCCAAACCCCGGTAGTTACAGTCAGCCTCGATGGTCATGTTTGGTAGAGTGAAGAAATTTAGGGGGATTTCTAATTTTAACTGCAGTTAACTCCAATTATCCAAATTTAGTGGAGGATCACTAGGAGTTACTGATTAAATGCACTCCATAAGTGATTTTCAACCTAAGAGAGTGAAACAAGAGGCTAGTCAGGCTATTGAGGCCTTCTGAAGCCAATGGAACAGTTCAGAGATGGTGAAGAAGCCATCTTCAAGAGGATTTTCATCTAGGGAAATCTTGGAGCTCAGAGCCACCAGGGGTTGGAGGCAGTTGCAAGAGCTACCAGTATCCTTTCTCAGCAATCCAATAGTCATTCCTGACTGTAATGAACCTTCTAAATCCATTTCAATAGTTTACAGAAGCATCTAAAGACTTCTAAAGGCCTATATGGTACATGGAAGTTTGAGGAAGCCAAGTGCCAACCGTGGAGGAAGGCTTAGATCGGGGATGCAGTGTTCATTTTGAAAAAGAACAGTCTATTATTGATGTATGATATGTGATGGAGATAGTAGAAGAGGTTTCAGAGACAATTGAAGAATTCTGAAGGAGTTTGTGCCATCAAGAAACTCAAGGAAAGCTTAGTGCACCGATTGAAGGAATGAAGTCTTAGGGATCTTATATTTGTTTGCAGAATGATGACAACCATGATAGTGATATAAATGTTTTTCTAAGACCATTGGTTTAGTAAATAACCATTATAGTTGAGTATGGAACTTGTAAAAGAATTGAAGCCATAATCCCAAAGAGCCAAGTCAATTTGACAAAATCTCAAGGAGACGTAGCCCATGATATTCTGGTGAACTACTAGATTAAATTTGTTGTTATGTGTTGATGTTTATTTGCTACATTATATGGCTGTTATGTGTGTTTAATATTAGTAGAAACAAATCAACTTAAAGCACTTAAACAATTAAAAACAAACAATGACATACACTTGTTTCAAGTATTTAATTCCGCAATTGTCAACATAAGCTAGATCAAACAATTTTTGAGCTTTGTAGTGAGGTTCTTGTAAGTGGAACAAGATGTTAAAACCTCATTTCAGATAAGGTGGTATCAAAGAAGGATGCTCTATTGGCAGAGAAAAATATTGCGTGTTTGACTTGATAGGTGTTTAAACAGTACAAAGGATTCTATTGTTTGATTGTTTGTAAACTAATTATTGTTTGAGTTTGCAAAGGTGAAGGGATAGCTACTGATAAGATAAGTCCAAGAGAGGACAAGAAGGAAGAAGGGTTTAAGGCATTCTCCTTACCCCAAGGACCTCAAGACAATCCTTGAAGCATAAGAGGGTTTGTTTGCAAAAGCTTGGTTGAATAAGAATTTGATTCTACTCCCATTTAGTTAAGAAATTTTTCATTAGTTATCTGAAATCTTTGTAATTTTTGTTGAAGTGATTTTGTTCATTTTGATGATGACAACCTCTACAAGTGATTTTTCCAAATCCTCCTCCTTCACAAGTTTCTTTGATGAAGACTTGAAGTGAGATTTGTTCATCATGATAGATATGGTGAGACAAATGAGCACTGAACTTCAAGAGCAGTTGAATTCCACAAAGGAAGAGAAGCAGTTTCTTTCTGACAAATTGCAAGAAATGGAGAGACAACTTCATATTGCAAATATGGATCTAGAAAACATGCATGAGTTGGAGACACAACTCCTTGCTACCAAAGAAGCATTAGTCAAGTATCATCTTAACGAAGAGGTAAACAATTGTATTTTGTCTTCAATTTCCTCTAAGAATGTTTATGTTGGTTATTTTGAAAAGCATACAAGATGCATAGAGTCCAAGATAATGTCAAAAATGAGATATGAAGGAAAAGGATTGTGCATACATGCACAGGGTATTGTTGAGCGAATAATGGCTGAGGAAAGGTCTAATTATTTAGGTGTTGACTATGGACAATCCTATGGAGAAAGTTCCAAAATAGCCATGAAGGCAATTGAAACAATTCCTATAAGGAGTTTCATTTCTAGTTCTCTACCTCAAGTTTGTAAAGATTGTATTCTTAGGGAATGCGATTGTTTGAAAAATCATTTGCAGGAAGAAGGTGTACATAAGCATACACTTGAACTAGAGAGTTCTGAAAGCTCTAAAACCATTGAAGGGATTGATAGTGTTCCAAAGGGAGCTACTTCTTCATTTGATTCACCTCCTCATGAAGGTAATGAAGGTGAAAGAGAAAGGTATAAATCTTATTTCCATCACACTTCTTTTGATTATGTTAAGCATGATAAATCTCTAGATAAGCATTGGAAATGAATTGAATGCTCTTTTTTTGGTTTGGTTAACCATAGTGTTTCTGGATGTTGGAAGAGAATGGCCACATATAGGAAACTTTTGAAGGAAAAAAGGAAAGAAGCCAAAGGTCCATTGGACAAGAAAAATTATGCTATCAAGAAGATGAACATGTGTTGTAATTATTGCCATAAGCAAGGACATATTGCTGAAAGGTGTTGGAGTTTGAATCCAACAATGCTTCCACAAAATTTGAAGAAAGTGGAGAAATAGTTTGGTAAGAATGGAAAGGAAGTTTCCATAATCAATGTCTTTCGGGATGGTCCGCATGTTGAAGTCGATGTGCAGTTAAAGGAGGCACCTATGGTGTTGATTGGTAAGAAGTGGTTAGAGTTCTTATCTAATTAAATTTATATGTTTTTTGATGAGGAAAGAAATGTGTCACATCTATTTGCATCTCTTTGCTAATGGAATGCATGTTGCAGGATGGAAAAAGTTGAGTATCTAGACTCGCTTTATTGCAGCAAAATTATATTCATTTCATCTTTGAAAGTACATGCACATGTGATCGAGGATATTGTACTTACGATTGTGCTTAAGAGAAAGGTAAAGAATAAAATACATGCATGAGGATGGAATGTATGAACACAGGAATGTTAATGATTTCCTTGCATTTGAACATGTATGTAATTGACTTGATGGAAAGATATCGACCATCATACTGTTTTGTTTTTAAACATGCATGTAATGTCATGTTGACTTGGAAGATTTAATTTGGTCTTCAAGATCGTAAAAGGGAGATAATGATGAAGTGTTTCATCTTTGTAAAAGAATCATTAAAATTATTTTTTTACACGCTTGACCTGAAGGGTCAACTGTTGAAAGGGCATGTTTGTTTTTGTCGGCTTGGGATTTAGTTAATCATTTGTACACAAGATGTAAAGACATGTTAATCTTTCACATGATGTGAATTTTTTTTATTTTGATGGAGCAAGAATTTATGTCGTCAAGTTGTTTCCTAGTATTTTGACATCGTCTGCTAAAGAAGATTTGCAACAACAAAGGTTGCCATGGAGGTGGCTTGGAAGCAATGTTCATCTACTTTCTGTAAATTATGAATGAGTTTAAGGAAGACAATTCTTAATAGGAGGACAAGTGCATCTAGGAAGGGAAGCGTTGACTACCTTCGAGTTTTGGTTTAGAGGCACATGCCATGCAGGAAAGTGTACGAAGGCTCAAAGAAGAGGGTACTATACTCTCATCCACTGTTAAGATCAGTATATCAGTCTTTTGGGGTCCAAAAGATTCCCAATGGGGAGGAACGATCAGATTTGATCCAGGACTTTGATGATAGCTCAAATTTGAAAGTGTTCGAAAGAGTGTCAAACCTAAAAAACTGAATAGATCTCGTCTTCCTAATTCTGGCACCATGAACAGTTCAAAAAATTGACACCGTATGAAGAAATTATCGCCATTTGAAAAAGTCTAGTAAACTGCAATTTCCAAGAATAAATTGATTTTTGGAAAATATTAAAAAATGAATTTCCAAGGAATATTCCTTGGAATATTCCATTTTCTCAACCAATCAATATCTAACATGTGGCATGACCGGATGCTGCCATGTGGCCCTAGAATTCTCATGTAAGATTATGTTGGGGTCTGGGGGGGATCAAACCCGTGACCTCCAGCAAGCTAGTGCAGTGCGCTACCACCTCTGATGCGCATTGTTTCTTAACATTTTATGGTCTCAATGCATATTTTTGTTATAACAGGTGGAGGTTTGAAGGCTGGGACCACTAGTGGTCTTACTCGCCAGAGGTCTTGCAAAAAATTTTCACATGCGAACTAACTGTCGGTTTGTGAACCTGTTGTGCTAAAAACACAACCCCCCATTATTGATGTGTTCACTTCAAATAATGGGGACCCTTTCTATAAAAATTTTGGCTAAACACCTTTTTGGATTTTTATTTAGTTGATTGCCCTACGCTTTTGTTAATTTTTCATTTTCTTTGTATTCTTGTTTTGATTGCATTGTTAAAATCGATTTTTTATAAGCTTCCCATTGACACTTGTTTCTCCTCATTTGGTCAACGAGTTTGAAAAAGGCACTCATTTGAAAGTCTGATCATTTATGTAGCCTGGGTTAAAAATGCATAAAATGTACAATATTGCATTTTGTAAATAAATTAGTTCAATAATGCATTCATTTTAAATATTAATCCCTAGTTAGTTCTTACTAACATTTTTTTATTTTTTTACTTATACATCCAAATTATGAAGCATTGTGATTTAACAAATTTACTTCAATTTCCAAATTTATTACTAATCTCAAAAATCGAGAACATCCAAGTGGCTGTAGTTTATTTTTATTTTTACTTTTATTTTCCAAGTGGCCGTAGTTTAGAAACTTAAATTCATAAAAAACAAAACCAAAATAAAACAATATAAAGAAAAAAAAAATTAAAAAAATGTTTCGATCACATCGGAGATTTTAATCGCATCAGAGGTTTTGTTCGGGTCATATTTTAAACAACCCCAACACCACACTCCCCAGATTCTCCGATTGCGAAAAGTCAAGTCGTGCCACATTGACCAAAGGAAGTATTAAGCTTAAGTCTCATTATAAGCTTCGATCGCATCAGAGCATTCATATGAGGAAAGTTTAACAATCCTCTCATATCCCCGATTGCTGATCATGAAAACCAAGTTGCTTAAGGCATTAGTCAAAGTCTTTTATTAAGCTTTGGTTCTTGTTTTAAGTTTCAACTCACTCATACGATGAGTGAATGAATAAAGAAAGGTAAGTGAAGTAGGATTAATTTAATATTAGAAATAATATTTATTAATTAAATAATAATTTTTTAAAATTAATTAATATATGTAATATAATTAATTTAAATAAATTAAAATTAAGATATTATTTAGATTATAATTAATGGTTATAAATAGTTAATTATATTAATTAGTTAGATTAATTAATAATGTTTTATTAACTAATTAGTTTAGTTCATAATTAACAATTAAATTAGAATCTAATTTAGGATTAAATTTTTAATTAAAAATTCTAATCTTTTTAGCCTAGCAACAGAAATTCTAGAATTGTGCCAGAATTGACTCACCAAATTTGGAGGCCCATAGATTGAGTTTTACTTGACCAAATGAGGCCTAAGATGGCTCATTGGAAAGATAAAATCAAGGAGAACATTTCTGAGGAGGATTCACTAACATATTTGGTCATTTATTGGGTCGAAAATTAGGCAGAAGATCAAGCTCCGAATTTCTAAAACAAAATCAATTTTCTGAATTATTTTCTGCATTTTCATTTGTCCAAGCATTTTTCAATTGCAGATCTATTCATTAATAATATCCTCGACCAATGAAACCATATCATGCATCAATATAAAGCTTACATTTTATTTTCAATTATTTATTTAATTGAATTTGTTTGGATTTATTTTAATGCCAGAAATGATATTTTGATTTTATTGTTGCATCTTAATTCATTTTGATTTCTTTTTGCAGGAAAACAGTAGAAGAAATATGGAGAAAATGATCTCAATCAATGAGAAGGATCCAACAATTAAAGATTATAATTTTGAACACATAAAATTGGATTTGACAGATTTCTCTTCAACAAATTTTCCTCTCAAGAATTCCTTTGCAAATAATATAAATAATAGATTGCAGAATGTAATAAGGGGCTGCTCTCCTCTGCAATTTTAGACTTCTAAAAGCACTACTATAATAGAAATTTAGAATTGTAGAAGAGAAGAGAGAAAATCTCAAATCTAGGGATTATTGAGGATTTTTCCTTTGTATCTTGAATTATGTATGAGGGGCAGAGTTTGCACTACTGTGGCTCTAGTTTTGAAGGCAGAAATTCAAGTAATGTAAAGGACTGTTGGAGACCAAGGTCAGAGAAATGGGTGCAATAAATTAGTATTTCTAATACTATTGTTTCAAATATCAATTTCATTTTTATGGTAACATGAATGTCTCATTTTATTCATCTTTGTGCACTCTTGTCAATATGGGTAATTTGTCTCAATGTTGTTATTATGTATCTCTGTTCTTATGGATTAAATTCTGATTTCTAAGTTATTTGCTCAGAAATCTATCATATAAAACTGATTTATTAAATAGTAATATGTTATGAACTATTTCTGCATATTATTGTTTAATTATTGGATTTATTGATTTGATAATCAATATCATTTTTGTGAACTACTTCCAGGAATGTTGTTGGTTTATTATTTTAGGTAATAGGTCTCAATAGGATGTATTTTGGTATCCATAATATAATTTAATTGAACTACTTCATTAACGTGATATTCATTATAAACAAGACATGTTTAAATTCCAATATTTTAATTATCTTGCTCTTAGTTGGGTTAGATCTATATCTGCCTAATTAAGATAGGATTTAGATTAGTTTCTTTTGCTTGCATCATAGAATAAGCTTGCATTTAGAGTATTTTCTATACTTTTTTAAGTCCTCTTCTCAAAGAGGCAAAACTTTAGTTGTGGCTTGGTTGAACCTAGATAAGCTTAATGGTCATTCTTTTGCCTGATCAGCAAGAAGAAGTGATCTAATATCCATGTCTATTGGTAGTTAAAGATACACCATAAACCAATAGGAATAGGGAGAAGGTAACTGGACCTAGTTAAACCAGTTGGAGCCACCACACCAAATGGAAAAGGAGCTGCTTTAAGGTCCAGACTGGGTGGTTATCCCCCATTGCTATTGCAGCAATTTTCGAGGCATCAACATTTTTGGCACTAGAAGGAGGGCCTGATATTTTTGTCTATTGGAGTCTTTTCAATTTAACACTTTATTTAAATTATGATGACTCCTCTTCAACTTCCAATTTAGAGTTGTATCCATGGATGTGCATCTTCCAATACTCCACCTAAAGTGGTAAGACTCTTGTCTCAGGTAAAGTTCAATGGTAAGGGAAATTCTTCTGCTTTTAATCATGTCCTTCAATTTATTCAAATTGTTTCAAATTATGATTTTCAAGGAATTGATGAAGGCATCTTATGCATAATCTTTACTCTCACATTCGCAGCAAAAGCCAGAAGATGGTGTAGAACTCTTCCGGTTGCCTCAATTCACAGCTGGGATCAATTTTTTACAATTTTCATTTGTAAATTTGATGGCTATAATTATGAATAGGTATGTGATGAAATTGAATATTTACGAAGGTTTGAAAATGAGTCTGTTAGAGATTTCAATATTCGATTTCATTTGAATTGTTTAAGATTTAAAGTTGAAGATAAACCTACGAAAGAAGAATCACTAGATTGGTTTGAACATATTTGTTCTCTTCCTCCCATTCCTAATCCATATCAAATTAGTTCAAGTTTTGTTTCATCCCCTTCCAGCATAAATGAGAATTCTAATTTGGATGTGCAAATAAATTGTGATGAAATGGTTTCACAAAGCTTGGAAAATATTTCTAATCAAATGCAAGAAGACAACAACAACGATTTTTTAGAAAGATCTGCCTTGAAATTTAAAATTTGCTTTGAGGTAAATTCAGAAAATCAGATTGGAAATCAGCAAGTACAAGTAGCAATCAAAGTAAATAATAAAATGCAAACTCTATACAAATTTTTGAATTTTTCCATGGTGAAGAAATGCCGAAATAAGAGTAGCAAAGCAGCCTGCTTCAAGAAAGCATGAACACGCAAAGGAATGATCTGCAGTTTGAAATTTACAATGAGCATAATGCACAAGAGTTCTCAAATAGAGACACTTTTAAATACATTGTTTCAGGTTCGCATTTTTCCCTTTATCCTGATATTTTTAACAATGGTAATTTTCCCCCTCTTAGTATTAATGATTTTACAGAAAATACAAATGTTGATCTAAATGAAATACCAATTAATTTTTATCAAGATAGAAAAACAATAATTGATCATTCTTTTACCATTAATGAACGTGAAATTTTTATTCCTCCTTGTTTTGATATATTGGATGAGATAGAAGGAAATTCTACATAATATTGTGAAGTCATTTATAATAATTACTCTGACATTAAGGATGTTGATTTCTATTCCTCTCAAGAGAATCCTCATGATAAAATTCAAATAACATCTGAGAATGAGAAACGCTTCCATTTAGAAATTATTCCAGCCTATTCTCATTTTAGAGTAGCAAATTATCTTCTTGACTTCACCATTCAAGAAAACATTCCAATTTATGATTCATATCATGATCAAACTCTCATTCCTACTCATAATCATAATTCATTTTCTAATTCACAAGTTGGAATTCAAAATTACTCAAATTCTATAATTCTGACCAATCCTTGTAAAAAAAAAATCATTTCAAAACGATCCCAATTGTACTATAACATTAGTTGTAAAAATATTGATTTCATTTTATTTTTGTTTCATCACTTCTTTTGTTTAAAATCAAATTTTATTTCTAATGTTATTTTTTATTTTTATTTTTGACACTTTACGTTGGCATATTAAGCACTTTACTATCAAACGTTCAATTGATCCATTGCCCTGTTGGAAAATTGAAGTTTTATATTATAGTCAAGAGCATCAAAATCTATTTCAATTTCAATTTCAATCAATGATAATATTTTATCAAAAGCTTCTATCTTCTCAAAGGCGATATCAACAAGATAATGTATTTTTAGAAATCTTCCAGCAATCTAATTTAATTAATGATTTTCCATTTCATCTGAAAGATTTCCATCTATTTTTCATTAATTCTTTTGAAAAATATTTGGAAATTTTTCCCTCAAAGAAGATTGTTAATAATTTAACATTTGTACATAATACTAATGATGTTTTTCAGGCCTTTGAATTTAAAAGTTGATATCCATAATCTGACCTATCGTCTCCTTTTTGAACATTTCCCAATCATTAATGGAAATCCATCCATATTTCTATGATCCAATTGGTATTCAATTGGAAAGGAAATTTCAAGAGAAAGAAATTTTAATTAATTTTTTAACAATAACTGTAAATTTTGATTTCATATTTAATTTTTTTAGTTTAGTTATATTTGTATTTTTATTACTAACATTTGAATTGTACATATATATAGGAATTAAAATGAGAAAATGGTTCCACTGGAAATATGACTATACCTAGTCATTTTCATGTATATAGTTATAATAGGAGTATAATTAATTTAGTTAGTTTGTTTTACATAGTTAATTTATTTTCTACATTTCTATAGATAAAAGTAAAACAAAGCAATCAACCCTTCTCATATCATTTACATTTTCAGTGAAACATTTTCTTCCTATAAGAAAGTTTTAATTCTTGCTTTCCTTTTTAAATTTCTTACAGCGATACCTCTACGCTGCCTATTTTGAATAATGTCTTGATTAAATTCAATTAAAGTTGCACTTGGCATCAATCGCCTCAAAGCCACTCTTCTTCATTGCGGGATTTCCTTTTAATATTTTCTTTTGAAATTTATATGGTAAGGATTTGAGAATATAAAAGTTTCATGATCCCACTATCCCATGAAATATATGACTGTCTATGATAAGCTTAATTCTAATTCAATTATTATTAGTCAATCTAACCTTTCACGGTAATCATATTAAGTTCATATTATCTTCCTCGAAATTTGCTAAGGATGTTCATTCTGCTGTGTGCACACATTCAAATCCGTTTTAATATTTTTCCCTAATTAGTGGCTTTATTCCATTCTGATCTTTAGTTTATTATTTGATGCTACAATACGCATCATATTCATTTAATAAAGGCATTATTGAATAGTCACTATAACAATACAAATTCTTCTCAAGATATTCAGAATAAGCAGAGGTAATAAACTGTTGTTTCAAGTCAAAAGGGAAGCCTATTTTTATATTTATTTATGGTAAATTTTATATTTCCTGAATATGAATAAACATATTTTATTTAGGTTGATTGCACACTTAGATTTAGAATAAATGATGAAATGATTTTGAACAAAGTCAAAATTTTGATAAATCGAAACAAGAATTTAAAGATTCATAAGGTAAAATCTACAGACAAATTCCTTCCGGGTATGCATTTACAAGTTCATTTTAATCTATTATTAGTTTATCTTTTCCTTAGTTTATTTTTGATTTTTCTTTTTTGTTTTATTTGTAGGTATTCATTTGTTTTCAAAATTTGAAGTAAGCAGCAAACTCATTTCAAATTTGCAATAGGTTCAAGGAAATTTTATCTGTGATTCATTTGAATTTGAGCATTTTTAACTTTGCTTTCAACCATCAGAAAACCCGATCGAAATTTTAAGCAATATCATAATATTCAACTTGATTTTCATATTGCTAATACTTCAATGAAAATATTTGTAATACTACCATCCTGCTCATCTTCGTCAATAATTTCATTCAAATATTACATCATCCACTTCATGACCATTTGTATCGAAATATTTCATCAGAAGTAGCTTTTAGCATTTTTGATAACAAATTGTTTCTAAAATATCTCCGATGTATTACCTCACTCATATCACATTTCTCATATCGAAGGTTTGCAAGTGAAGTATATTTCCATTATCATGAATCGTCGATCTTTGATAATCAACTTTACCGATATTGCGACAACCACATAATTCCGGACCCGATATGAAATTCAAATCGAATTCATAAAAATATCGTGTCTGTTCAATCGCAATAATGGTAGGAGAATAACTTTAAAAGGACTGATGTCACAGATCCGATATGTTATTAAAATTCCATCATAAAGTTATTGGGTCCACTCTTCATCGCATATCGGCATCGCAATAATCATATTGTGTTACATCAAGTGCTTAAGATTGTCGATCATCGATTAGTTATGTCATCCATTGCATAACCGATATTGCAATCGCTTCCTTGCATTTTTATTTATGGCCATATCATTATTCTGAATCTGTGATGCGTGATGTGCAAAATGCAAATCGCAAGATACGGTGTGCGATGTGCAATTTGTGAGATAACTGTCCCCGATCCCTAATATAAAATTTCTTTAATAATGCGATCGATTCATTTCATTGCACATATTCTCATCGCATGTTCTTGATCGGCAATTTTCCATTGCAATCTCCGATGCGATAGCTTCCAATGCATTCTTATAAGTGATTAACATTTGATCAATATATGGCATAGAAACAAAGGTGAAGTCTTGCAAATTAAAATCGAAACATGGTGAAGAAACATGTGATTTGAATCATCCGATACGATAGTATGTTATTTTAAAAGAAAGCTTCGATGGTAAGAAAGCAGTTAATGACCAATTTGCACCGTATTCAGATCATTTTGATTTCTCATATATTTCTGTTTCAATTATATAATTCCATAATTAAAAAAAAGAAATTCAATACCTCTCTATCTTCATATTTAAATTTTATTATCTTGGATTTGGTCTTGATTCTGGGTAATTTATAAAATCATGGAGTTTATATGAAACTTATAATATTTTGAGAAACATTCGTTACTGCAAATTCTCATTCTCATTTCTGATGCATTTCTTTTAATTTCAATTCCCTTGAGCACTAAGCATTCTATTTTTACATTTTACTACTTGTTTTAGTGTAAATAAAATAAATAATGATTTTGGGTTATAAGATTTTAGTTAGTTTGACTTCTTCATGTTTTTAATGTTAATTAAAAGAAGTCAGCTAGTTTGGAGAAACTAATACCTATCAGGTAAGATCAAAATCAATTATCCAATGGTAAGATTCATGTACCCACTTTCATTAATTTCCATTTCGTTGCTTTAGTTTCAGTTTTGTTTTTCTGATATATAAATATGTTTTATAGCTCTTCATAAAAAAATTCAATCCATTGCCAGATCATATTTTTGAAGTCATATACTTTTCTCCTAGCTTTATTTCAAGAAGCATTGATAATCCTCATTGAAACAACCACACCAGGAGGTTTCTGAACCCTTAACTTGCATTCATTTTATTAAAAAATAATTAAGATGATTCTTTGAAACAATAAGATTGATATCAGATATAAAGTTTTCATTGTGGCTGAATTTTATCGTCACTGCTATCCAAAAAGGCTAACACATTTACAACCATGCAAGGTATGATTTTTATAAATCTCGACATAAAAAGGAATGATTACATGATTATTTTCTTTTTCTTCATATTGTTGAGACATTGGTATAAACATTCTTGTTGAAGTTTATCTTTCGAAACTTGGATTTTCCTTTCATTTTTCAAATTTCTTCATTTTTATTTTTGTTTGCTGATTTCTTTCTCATAAGAATTCTGTTCCTTTAGTTTTCAGTTTTGATTTTGGTAACTTTTTTATGATTTATATGGAAGGCCTACTTGTTACCTAACAATGGTCAGCATACATGGAGAAAAATTGTTAATAGCCACTTATTAGTTTTTTCTCAAATCTCTTAGTAAAGTTTTATTTTATTATTATAAAGGTAGACATCCTTAAGGAAGAAATTACCAATTTAGAGAAGTTGAAAAAGTATCATAAAATCTGGAGAAATTTCTTTTTCATCAAAATTGTAATCATTTTGAGATTTCAATATTTTATTAAGATCTTCCAAAGTTCTATTATCAGTCAAGAAAATTTATTTTTAACCAAGTAAAGACACTTTATAGCAAGACATCGTTAACTTTGAAATTATCATTCTTAACTCTTAAGGAGCCAATGATTCTCCCTGTCCCAAAAAGTGTTATTTTTCTAGAGTGTGATCCAGAAATATATTTAAACTTTAAAAGGTAAGAGGTCTCATCATGAGCCTGCTTACCATGATCATAGGGGAAAAATAGGTTGACATTACCAACACTTCTAAATAAACCAGGGTAATGTCTTATGATTGCAAACAATTGTAAGACAAGGGGTCTCATCATGAGCCAACTTGTTCAGTGCAATTTAACCAGTGAATGTCATTGTCAACTATCTGGCCACCAAACGAGGACAATGGATTTTAAGATTTATAACAAAAAATAAAAAAATAATACATATATAAATGGATTTATCTCTAGGTCAATACTTCTTAATGACATGGGATTCTAAATCATTAATGATTAAAAGGTAACCCTGTCGAGACTATAGATGTTTGCTAGCAGCAGTGGCTCTACCTGTGACAAATGAGTATATTTTAAAAGCTAAGCTATAAAGTGACCCATGTTTTATCTCTACAACTAATTAAGGACTGATATAGAGTTTTGAATTATTTTAATTTATGAAAAATTTTAAGAAAAATTACAGTTAGATGATTCTTACTTTTACTCAGACTGATGAACCTAGTCAAACTTTCCAAAAAAATAATATTTTCTTCATTAATTACTTTTACTTTAATTTTAGGAAAATCTCATTTATATCAAATAGAGATAACTAGTTCTTCTCCCGCGTGTCGCCATTGTTGTGGTAAAAACACAACCCCCCATTATTGATGTGTTCACTTCAAATAATGGGGACTCTTTCTATAAAAGTTTTGGCTAAACACCTTTTTGGATTTTTATTTAGTTGCTTGCCCTACGCTTTTGTTAATTTTTAATTTTAATTTTATTCTTGTTTTGATTGCTTTGTTAAGATCGATTTTTTATAAGCTTCCCATTGACGCTTGTTTCACCTCATTTGGTCAACTAGTTTGAAAATGACACTCCTTTGAAAGTCTGATCATTTATGTAGCCTGGGATAAAAATGCATAAAATGTACAATATTGCATTTTGTAAATAAATTAGTTCAATAATGCATTCATTTTAAATATTAACCCCTAGTTAGTTCTTACTAACATTCTTTTATTTTTTTTACTTATACAGCCAAATATTAAGCATCGGGATTTAACAACTTTCCTTCAATTTCCAAATTTATTAGTAATCTCGAAAATCCAGAACATCGAAGTGGTTGTAGTTTATTTTTATTTTTACTTTTATTTTCCAAGTGGCTGTAGTTTAGAAACTTAAATTCATAAAAAACAAAGCCAAAATAAAAACAATATAAAGAAAAAAAAACAAAAAAAAATAATAAAAAATTGTTCCGATCACATCTTGGATTTTAATCGCATCGGAAGTTTTGTTCGGGACATATTTTAAACAACCCCGACACCACACTCCCCCAATTCTCCGATTGTGAAAAGTCAAGTCGTGCCACATTGACCAAAGGAATTATTAAGCTTAAGTCTCATTATAAGCTTCGATCGCATCGGAGCTTTCATATGAAGCAAGTTTAAGAATCCTCTCACATCCCCGATTGCCGATCATGAAAACCCAGTTGCTTAAGGCATTAGCCAAAGTCTTTTATTAAGCTCTGGTTCTTGTTTTAAGTTTCAACTCACTCATACGATGAGTGAATGAATAAAGAAAGGCAAGTAAAGTAGGATTAAGTTTAATATTAGAAATAATATTTATTAATTTAAATAATAATTTTTAATTTTTTAAATATATGTAGATATAAATAAATTAAAAAATTAAGATATTATTTAGATTAATATTAATTGGTTATAAATAGTTAATTATATTAGTTAGTTATATTAATTAATAATTTTTATTAACTAATTCATTTAGTTCATAATTAACAATTAAATTAGAATATAATTTAGGATTGGATTTTTAATTAAAAATTTTGATTTTTTTAGCTTACTAACAGAAATTCCAGAATTGTGCCAGAATTGACTCACCAACTTTGGAGGCCCATAGATTGAGTTTTACTTGACCAAATGAGGCTCACGATGGATGATTGGAAAGATAAAATCAAGCAGAACATTTCTGAGGAGGATTCACTAACATATTTGGTCATTTATTAGGTCGAAAATCAGGCAGAAGATCAAGCTCCAAATTTCTAAAACAAAACCAATTTTCTAAGTTATTTTCTGCATTTTCATTTGTCCAAGCATTTTTCAATTATAGATCTATTCGTTAATAATATCCTTGACCAATGAAACCATCTCATGCATCAATATAAAACTTACATTTTATTTTCAATTATTTATTTAATTGAATTTGATTGGATTTATTTTAATGCCAGAATGATATTTTGATTTTATTGTTGCATCTTAATTCATTTTGATTTATTTTTGCAGGAAAACAATAGAAGAAATATGGAGAAAAATATCTCAATCAATGAGAAGGCTCCAGCAATTAAAGATTGGAATTTTGAGCAAATAAAATTGGATTTGACAGATTTCTCTTCAACAAATTTTCCTCTCAAGAATACCTTTGCAAATAGTATAAATAATAGATTGTAGAATGTAATAAGGGGTTTCTCTCCTCTGTAATTTTAGACTTCTAAAAGAACTACTGTAATAGGAATTTAGAGTTGTAGGAGAGAGGAGAGAAAATCTCAGATCTAGGGATTATTGAGGATTTTTCCTTTGTATCTTGAATTATGTATGAGGGGCAGAGTTTGCACTACTGTGGCTCTAGTTTTGAAGGCAAAAGTTCAAACAATGTAAAGGACTGTTGGAGACCAAGGTCAGAGAAATGGATGCAATAAATTGGTATTTCTAATACTATTGTTTCAAATATCAGTTTCATTTTTATGGTAACAGGGATGTCTAATTTTATTCATGTTTGTGCAATCTTTTCAATATGGGTAATTTGTCTCGATGTTGTTATTATGTATCTCTGTTCTTATGGATTAAATTCTGATTTCTAAGTAACTACTTGCTCAGAAATCTATCTTATAAAACTGAGTTATTAAATAGTAATATGTTATGAACTTTCTGCATATTATTGTTTAATTATTGGATTTATTGATTTGATAATCAATATCATTTTTGTGAACTACTTCCAAGAATGTTGTTGGCTTATTATTTTAGGTAATAGGTCTCAAAAAAATGTCTTTTCGTATCCATAATATCGGTTAATTGAACTACTTCATTAATGTGATATTCATTATAAGCAAGACATATTTAAATTCCAATATTTTAATTATCTTGCTCTTAGTTGGGTTAGATCTATATCTGCCTAATTATGATAGGATGTAGATTAGTTTCTTTTGCTTGCATCTTAGAATAAGCTTGCATTTAGAGTAATTTATATACTTTTTTAAGTCCTCTTCTCAAAGAGGCAAAACTTTAGTTGTGTCTTGGTTGAACCCAAATAAGCTCAAGGGTCATTCTTTTGCTTGATCAGCAAGAAGAAGTGATCTAATATCCCTGTCTATTTGTAGTTAAAGATACACCATAAAACAATAGTGATAGGGAGAAGGTAACTGGACCTAGTTAGACCAGTTGGAGCCACCACACCAAATGGAAAAGGAGTTGCTTTAAGGTTCGGATAGGGTGGTTATCCCCCATTGTTGTTGCAGTGATTTTCAAGGCATCAACAAAACCACACGCGAGTTTGTGTTTTAACTCGACTGCCAAAATCGCTAACCTTATCCCTAACTGTCGGAGCATACCCATCACATGCGCACCAAACCTTGGAAGTTGCAGTCAGCCCCGATGGTCAATTTTGGCGAAGTGGAGAAATTTAGGGAAATTGCTAAGTTTAACAACAATTAACCCCATTTAGCCAAATTTAGTGGAGGATCACTAGGAGTTACTGATTAAATGCACTCAAGAAGTGATTTTTTACCTAAGAGAGTGAACCAAGAGGTTGGCTAAGCTAATTGAGGCTTTATGAGCCAATGGAATAATCCAAAGAAGCTGAAGAAGCCATCTTCAAGGAGATTTTCATCCAGGGAGATTTTGGAGCTCAGAGCCACGAGGGGTTGGAGGCAGTTGCAGGAGCTACTAGTATCCATTCTTAGCGAACCAATAATCATTCCTAACTGTAATTTGAATACATTGCAAGGGTTTATAGAAGAATCTGAAGAATTCTAAAGGTTGATATGCTACATGGAAGTTTGAGGCAGCCTAGTGCCAACCATGGAGGAAGGCTTAGATCCGGGATGCAGTGTTTGTCTTAAACAAAGGAATAGTATATTGTTGATGTCTAATATGTGTTGGAGACAATAGAAGAGGTTTCAAAGAGAATTGAAGAATTCTGAAGGAGTTTGTGCCATCAACAAGCTCAGGGAAGCTTAGTGAACCGATTGAAGGAATCAAGTCTAAGGGATCTTATATATGTTTGTAGAATGATGAAAACCATGTTATAACACCATTTATCACCCTTGGTATTTTTTATGTTTGGTTTATGACCTAGGGCAACCCCTCCTTCTAGACTTGGTCCAAATATTTTAAAAATAGTTTTTTATTCCCTGTACACTACTTTTCCTTGCGATAAAAGCGTGTACACGAGGGTTAATCAATACCCAACCCATGTATAGGTATTAAAACAATTAAAAAAATTAAATTTCCTTCGTTATGGGTGGATTTCATGGTTTTTACCTATTTATTACCTCCTATTTCCTATGGCCCAACTGTTTCCCAACTAAAAAACTAATTGAGAGAAGTATAAATAGACTTCTATGGGAAGGCCTTAAGGAGGAGAAGAGATAGAGTTATTATACTAAGATTATCCTTGACTGAGTCTAATGTATCCCTGTGCCTCACACACTTCCTCAAGATTTAGGAAACCCTTGTTTCCTTGATTATAGATATTATCCTTCTTGCTTGAGATATCATGGTGTTGGTTATGGAAGAAGATTGTTGAAGGTTGGGATAGGACGAATCCGGAGGACGGTTCCACTTGGATATGGAAGAATAAGACTCATGTGAATTTTCTCCATGTTATTTATAGCTTACTGCAATAAAAGAAATGTTGTCTTGTTTCTGAAAATAACTTTTTTTATGCATCAAATTATGTTGTAATTCATGTATGAATGTTATTTTTATGTATAACTTATCATTACTTTATATGATATAAAGTTAAATTTCATGAATATGCTTTACCTCTATACTACCATGTATGTTTTAATTGAATGATTTTCAAGTCTGAAGAACACTAGGAGTTGCAGAGGATTTGAACCCTATGGTACCTAATCGAACGAAGGAAATCTGGGTACAGTGTCTCTTACATATTTTGTTTATATAATCATTTTGCCTGAGTTGTATGAGTATTTCTTGTTGTAGTCTACCTCTGCCCTATTGGGGTTCTAACCCAAATCCCTAGGGTTAGAACCCCAACAAAGCACAAGCAGACTACAACAAGAAATACTCATACAACTCAAGAAAAATTCTTATATAAACTAACAATGCAAGAGCGACCGTACCCAGATTTCCTTCACTCGAGTAGGTCCCACAGGGTTTAGACTCTCTAAAACTCCCAATGTTCTTTACACTTGAAAATCATTCAATTCGAACATACATAGCAATATAGAGGTAAAGCATATTCACGAAATTTAACTATATATCGTATAAACTAATGATCACTTATACATCAAAATAACATTCATACATGAATTAAAACACGATTTGATGCATAAAAAAAGTTATTTTAGGAAATAAGACAACATTTCTTTTATTGCAGTAAGCTATAAATAGCATGGAGAAAATTCACCTGAGTCTTCTTCTTTTGGCTCCAAGCGGAACCGTCCTACAGATTCGTCCTATCCCAGCCTTCAACAATCTTCTTCCATAACCAACATCATGATATCTCAAGCAAGAAGGAGAATATCTATAATCAAGGAAACAAGGGTTTCCTGAAGCTTCGGGAAGTGCATGAGGGGGATACATCAGTCTCAGTCAGGGATAATCTCAATATAATAACTCTATCTATTCTCCACCTTAAGGCCTTCCCATAGAAGTCTATTTATACTTCTCCCAATTAGTTTTTTAGTTGGGAAACAGTTAGGCCACGGGAAATAGGAGGTAGTCAATAGGTAAAAACGTGAACTCTACCCATAATTATGGAAATTTAAATTTTTAAAGTGTTTTAGTACATATACACGGGTTGGGTATTGAATAACTCGTGTGTACATGCTTTTATTGTATGGAAAAGTAGTGTACGGGGAATAAAACATTGTTTTTAAAATATTTGGACCAAGTATGGAAGGAGGGGTTTCCCTAGGACATAAACCAAGCATCACAAATACCAAGGGTGATAAATGATGCTATAACAGATGCCCCCTAATATATGAGGTCATAAGGGTACATGATGGCCGAAATGCATTAAGTGTATGGAAAGAATCTTGTTGAAACTGAGAAGGACTTCACCAGAATTCAGCTTGCCAAGCCATAAAAAAGAGATCAAAAAGAAAATGTTGTATGAGGCAGGCATACCCATGCTCAAAGAAAGTAAAGCATGTCTACATATCAAGGACAAGCGGATCCAACATGTATACAAGTACACAGAACTGAAAGTACATAATGGGTTATCTGATTGTGATCGAAAAAGCACATGTTTGAATATCACATACAAGAAGATAATCAATGAAGCTGAAGGATGAAGCTGATCACTGATGTCAAAACTTTATCCCAATATTACCAAATGAACATGATGGAATAAAATGATACTACATCACAACTTGGATGCCAACATATAAGATGTCGCTGTGAAGAACAACAACATATACGGTGGATGGTGTCAATTAGTAGCAACAGGAGCAACTAACAAGTGAACCAAGACATGCTGAAATAACTTGAGGTCTTCACCGACCACCATGGTACATTTCTACACAATGGGAATAAATGATCTAAGGTTGACCACATGAGAAATCGTTTGATTACCAGTCACTGATGTATACCATTAACAAATGCGAGACTACTCATCGATAATGAAAATGAGAGTCAAGGTACCCAGTGAAATCTAACAAGTGCAAATAAATGAGCTAAAATTGAACACTTGGAATAATCTATCAATCAGGGGACAATGATTGTTTCCAACTTTCGATAGGGAAGGAATCTATCACTAATGATTGCAAACCCCAAGGTACTGCCAAATGGACTCTAGATCTTTGTCCCAGAGCAAATGAGTTATAGTCGATAGGAAAATATCTGATAGAAGGTAGGCATTAAGGCATCCTTCATCAATCTAGTGCAAGTGTAACCCTTAGGCCAATAATGTGGAAGGAATCAGACGAAAATATGTAGTAACCCAACTGAAGCACATTTTTGGCTTACATAAGATTTCGCTAGTGCATGATAGAAACCCTCTGAACCAACCAATAATGAAAGTTGACAAAAAGGGGATGAATCCACCAATAGGGACAAATGGAAACCAAGGCACTGGATGAATTCCAATGTGTGATAATGAAAGTTGATGTGGAACACAAGGGAAGCCACTCAGTCAAAGACCCATGATACTGATCGATGTTGAGCACAAGGTGACCTATCAATCATGAAAATAGGGCCAGGGTGCAGCTTTAGGCTTGCCCTCAGAGCAATATGTTGTCGTCGATAAGGACAAGACTTGCTAGCAAGAAGTCAATGGAGACCTTCTCAAACCAGCATGAGCAAAGGACCGATATAACTAATGTGATGACAAACATGCTACTGACAACTAGGGATGGTCGACTAAAAAATAGGACAAGATACACTGCAGATAGGCTGACTCAGGATTACTTCCCTTGAACAAAGGCTCAACTCAATAATGACTTTATGGAAACATATGATAACTATGTATAAGTTTGTCATGCAGGAGGCACGAGCAAACTCTCCATATGATTGGAAGAGGTAACAATTAGAGGAGTACTGACTCAATAACAATGCTAAGGCATATCTAAGTCAAATTAAATCCTACCCAAAAATGGTGGAGAGACTTTCTTTTTAGTGCTTTGTTCAAGGGCAACACGACTGACTCTAGCTACCAACAAAATATGGAAATGTTTTCCTGTTCCTGCTCTCTTTGGAATATATAATTTTTTTGTCTTTTTCCTTAAGTTGGAAAAAGAATAGAAGAATGCTATAGTACAATGGAAAGAACGAGTGTCAGAGAAACAGATGATCTAGTTCTTGGGATGGGAACAGTCCTATGCTCAATGCAGGGAGGAAAAATTGGTGAAGGACACTCAAAGGGATGTTCTTTCCATGGGTCAAAGGATGCATCAAGTTGCAGAAGCAAGGTGATTGCATGGTTGATTTTGTAGAAGACATGATCAAATAAGTGGCTTAAACATGAGTCCAAGTGAAGCTGGATTAAGGCCAAAAGGTGCAAATAGTCAAAATGCAATTCAATAGCACAACTCAACACAAAGGGGCCTCTAGGGTATAAGGCCAGAAGTCAATGCAGAACAAAAGAGAATGTGTCTTCAATGTACAATTCATTACAAGACTAAAGGGGACTCTTGAGCCTACTCAATATAGCAGCATGGGAAACCAATGTCACCAAGGTTCTAACTAAGATGCCCATGTAAAGGATGGCCCTACCATCGCATCATGATTTAAAAATTGGTGAGCGAACATAGTTTTCTAACCAAGATATGATGGGGTCGACCCTAAGGCTAGTGTATCACTGAATGAAGGCTAGTATGTAAGATGCAATGGAAAAATGGTTTTCCCTAACCTATTTCCAGTGAGTGAATGATATCTGCCATGACGGGTCAGCAGTCATGGGACCAAAATAACATCTTGAAGAAGTCTCCAAAATATCCTGAAAAATAACCCATTCTCAACAATCCAAGCCCAGATGTCAAAACAATCCATGAGACAAAAATAAATTTTTGAAAAAATATTTTGCGATTTCAAAGTTATATAATGGCTATTGGACTCACAGTTTTTCTATTTATGTTTGGAGCAAAGAGTTGTGAATCAAAAAGGAGAAAACTTGCCTTTAAACAATTGGACCATTCAAATCACACCAAAGTTATCAGGTAACCCTCAAATCATGATTGCAATGTTTTGTGATAGTTTTTAGAAGTTTTCATTAAGTTTTGACCATGGGAATTTATGCCCAAAAATGTAACTCTGCATACACGCAGGTTGGATGTGATCAACTTGTGTATACAATGGCCCTACACATGACTGTGTGTAAACGGAACCCGTGTGTACGCGAGTTAAAGCTTAAGCATAAAAAACTAACGGCTGAAACTCAAATTTTTCAAAGTGACCATCACATGGAGATAAAGAGAGCATACCTCAATTGACAATGAGGTAATGAATGACCAAAATGCACTAGATGCATTCAGAGGGTGTGGCTTATTGAAATTCTTCAAAATGCCAAACATGAAAGCCAACACACTCCTGCTCGAATTGTTGATCCACTACTGGAGTGTAGAGGATGATGCCTTCATGATAGATCAGATGCCTTTGCAGATTGAGGTTGAAGACATCTACTTTATTATAGGTCTCTCCTCAAGGCGGGAGGTCATGCATTCGACTGGTACAACAAGAAGTAGTCTTTCAATAGAAGACTATGTAGATATATACTATCATGGACACCCAGAGAAGATTGGAAGTCAAATTCCAATAAAACACATGGAAAGTTTAACTCTGAGGAATCTGCTATTTAGCATTGCGAGGGTAAATGGATCAGCTTCACTGCACCAGGCTTCATGAGTGTCCATGAGCCTAGTAGTGGAGTTCCTTACCACAATTATTGACTGGTGCATGCCTCTTCTAACCAACATGAAGAGCCAATTGACCTCTATTCAGAAGGGTTAGGCAAAGAACTTTGGATATGGGACTATCTTATGCTCATTCTTCTTTGAGAAGGTACTTGGGCTTTGTTGCAAAGTACCTGTCTCCATCAGCAGCCATCGAGATCCTCGAATGGGTAGATGGGCTGACTTGATGAAATGTCTTGGAGGTGGGGGTGTGCCTAGGATGGCTTTCGATGATGAGTTTTTCACCCGGTGGGACCAATAGATCATCACAGTCAACAACTACCTGTATGCTAGTTTGGATTTCCAAGGAGATCCAGACTCGGTGTTGCCACCAAACGTAGCATGGGGAGACATAGGTAACAATTCTTTAAGTTTTTGTAGATTTTTAAGATTCTTTTATTTTCTAAATATGAAATGAATTTAGAAATATTTTTGATGGGATGAAATACTGACAAAATCACCATGTTCCAGATGTGGGTCTAGGGAGACCAGATGGATTTATGAGGCACAGGCATCATGGAAGAGGTGTCGAAGAGGCAACAACTGAGATAGAGAGAGTCCTATACGCTATTTAGAGAAACCTGGTGAGACTTACTCACTAGTTACCAATGATAGCCATAAAGGATCTACCTGAGTAGATGTAGCACCGCGTGGTAGGGGTACCACAGGACTACGTATGCATACTTCGGCGTGTAGTAGTTAACTTTTTAGCCGCTCATCTTGAGCTAGGTTGATAGACAGACTGGACATGATTATAGGCATTTCGTCCCAATTTTGTATATCAGTTTTTGAACACTTTATCTATACACAAGCGATTTTATGATATATATACAGATCCAAAATTTATGATATATGAATGATTAATATGCCAATCTAATGCTTGATTAGCAATAGAGTCTGCTAATGAATTCTTAGATCGTGGAATGTGAACATATGTAATATAAATAAATGATCATTGCAACATTCTTACTCTAAAAAATTGGTGATATAAATAAGGATCCTAAACCAGATAAATGTTATTTAATTGTGACACCACTAGCTGAGTCTAAGTAAACTATCAATGAATCAATCCCATAAGAAATTGCTTCAGATAGTAAATTAATAACGACAATATATTCGGTAATGTTATTCGAAGTAGGACCAATACATAGTGACCTTGACACCATCAACTGGCCAAATGGATAATAAATCACCCAGGCTCCGGAAGCAATATTCCAGGTGTGCCAACTAGCACCATCGACGAATCCGAAATACTTCAAATCATCCATCAACACCTGCGAAAGCAGATCAAAAAATTTTGATATCACAAAATGCCAGAAAAATATGTACAAACATAAAATATATATAGACAAGTAATTGCTCGGCCAGAACCTAAGCAAAATATGTTTTAAGGTAGAGCCCATTTCAAGGCTTCACCAGCTTGTTACCTTCAAAATCAATCAACCCATAGGCCCCTTTCCCCAAAACTCACTTGACTTTAAAGGGACCGTACCACATAGACTTTAATTTTCCTACCCCCAAGGCATCTCTGTCTTGGTCATAGACTAAGACAAGGTCGCCTTAAGAAAAAACACGAGGACGAACAACTTTATCATACTGAGTTTTAACCCTCTTCTTATGGGCCTCATTTATTATGGTAGCATCTCGATGCTGCTATTGAGATGTTCCAAATAAGTAAGGCATTCTTTGAGACTAGTCATCTCTCGAAGAAGTTCACATCTAGCTTAAGGGACTGGATTTCACATTCGATAGGAAAAATAGATTCCAACCCATAAAATAATTGAAAAGGAGTAAAACCGGTGATAGCCTTCACCAAGGTTTGGTATGCCTAGTGTGCCGAATACAACATGATATGCCAATTGGAGAGATTTTTATCAATTGTCCTTTGCAAGATAGTCGTGAGGGACTTATTCATGGCTTCGACTGTCCCATTGGCTTGAGGATAATATGGAGACGAATGCTCCTACGAGAAGCCCAACTTGAGAGCCAATTCAGACATCAGTGAATTCTGGAAGTGACTTCCATGGTCAGTGAATCTCTCTTGGGATACCAAATCGGGAAATAACATAATTGAAGAGAAACAAGGCTAATGTTTCACTATTGTTTTTGTAAATAGGCATGGCCTCAGCCCACTTCGTAAAGTAGTCTATGGCCACAATGATGTACTTGTAATTCATTGTCGAAGGTAGATTACAAGTAGTAAAGTCAATGCCCCACTTCGTAAATTGATCGATAGTGATAGCAAGAAAACGTGGAGCTGGATGCACGTGCATTTTTCGAGTGTAAATTTGCCAAGGGTGGCAACGTTTGACCGCTTCAATGCAATCATTGAAAATTGAAGGCCAAAAGTAGTTGGCACGCAAAATTTTCTAGGTTGTTGCAAGCCCTAATAGATATCTGCCATAAGCTCCATTGTGGCAATAATTAAGTATAGACTCTGCTTCTTCCAAAGCTAAGAAACGCCTAAGGATTGAATCAACCCCTCTACAATATAACGTATCACCAATGACAACATAGTTTTTGGCAAGGTGACGTAACTTTCAACACTCATCCTTGGAGGAAGCAGGTGGGAGCTTCAAAGTCTAGAGATATATAATGATATCTCCATACCAGGGATCTTGTGAAGAAATGAGGAATAAATGTTTGTTGGAGAAATTTTCCTCATAAAAAATGTCTTCCTCACAAGGCAACTCGGAAATTAATTCCACAAAAACCAATGACTTCTTAGATTTGGCTGACAAGATCTGAAGATCAAATTCTTGCAAAATAACAATCCATCGATTATATTTGCCCCCAATCACTCGCCTATAGAGGACAAATTGAAAAGGATTGGCAGTCGCTAAAATGAATGTTTTGCGTAGCAAAATATAATGATGAAGCCATTGGACAACATGGACAACTTCCAAGGCCAATTTATCGATAGGAGAATAGCATAGCTCAAGACCTACTAAGCCTCAACTCAACTAGTAGATTACATGCTCACTGAGAGCATCATCTTCCTGAACTAGAACCATACCTATGGCTAATTCTGTCGCAGCGAGATACCAAAGGAAATCTCTGCCATAATTTGGTGGAATCAACAATGGAGCAGAGATTAATGCCTGCTTCAAGGCACCAAAAGATCGTTGCTTAAATTCGTGCCATAAAAATGGAACTCCTTTCTTAAGTAAATGCATAAATCCTTTGATAATCTTGACTTAATTTGCTGTAAATCTTCTTAAGAAATTTGCATTTCCTTGGAGACTTTGAAGTTGACGAATGAAGACGGGGGAGGCAACTGAATTATTTCCTTAAACTTGAAAGGATCAACTTGAATCCCTTTAATTGATGTAATGAATCCTAACAACCGACTAGATGTGACTGCAAAAACACACTTATTCAGATTCAACCGGATTTTATAAAAATGACATCTCTCAAAAGCTAACTAAAGGTGGTTGGGATGATCGATTCTCTTTCGAGAGCGAGCACCTAATTCATCCAAATATGCTTTGATAACATGTTTGATGTTGTGGAAAGCATAAGACATGGCCCGCTGAAAAGTAGCTCCAACATTTTTAAGACCAAAAGGCATCTTCTTGTATGCAAACGTGCCCCAGGGACATATAAAGGTTGTCTTACGCTGGTCCTCTAGACGGATAGTAATTTGATTGTAATTAGAGAATCCATCCATGAACGAAAATATTTCATTACCGGCACATTCATCAACAATTTGATCAATAAAAGGCATCGGGTGATTGTCTTTGGACAAGATTTATTCAAATCCCTAAAGTCGATACATACTCGGATCATTCCTTGCTTTTTATCTACTAGGACTGGATTGGAACCCCACTCCGTTTATGGAATGACATATATGAAAACCGCCTTAAGAAGCTTTTAAACTTCATCTTTAATAGCTGGTTCTTTCTGAGGATTGACCGATCGAAGCTTCTGACAAATAGGTTTGGCGTTTTTATACGTCTTGATCTCATGGTGGACTATAGATGGATTAATTCCAGGCATTTCCTCATAATACCAAGTGAACACATCTCAAAACTCTTTAAAGAGGTCAGTGTAAATTTGAAATTCTTCAGGGGAACAATCGGCTCCGATGAAGACATTTTCTATAACATTAGGACTCCTAGAGATGTTTATAGGTACAATTATTGAGATAACCAACATATTACCTTCGGCAGATAATTATGTTGGAGACAAACGGTTTGAAACTGTACAAACATCACTAGTAAGTAGATTGGAGAACTTGGATTATACTTCATGCAATGGAGGAAGAAAATATGAATGTTGATGTAAATCTTTCCATGGTTGATCTATACGCATCATTGCCTCCAAAATTGCTTCTTTAGATGGTAAAACTATATCTAAGCAATCCAAAGTAGAAGTAGAATCAAGGGTCCAAGCTAGAGCCACATCACCATCTAACTCCTCCTGTGAAAAAGGAGTGGGATGGTTGTCTGTAGAGTTAACGATAGATTGATAGCTAAGTTTTACTATAGACATGGGAAATTCCATTCCACCAACTTGCCCTCCATATAATTTGGTGGTAGACGAAGGTAAGATCCAATGGTCTGAAAAATAAAGAGTTTGAAAGAACTCTTTCTGTGAAGGGCCACTGGAGGATGTAATTGCATTGATTCTAGTTGTAGGAGGAGGAAGATCAAATATACCCATTAATGAAGGGTACATCCCAACTCCTAAATTTTCAATAGGTTGATGGAGATTATCCACCAATGGAATGGTAGAATCTAAAGTTGCATGGGAGTCCCCTGGAGAATAATCTAGCTAATCAATTTTAACAATTCTCCCATCATGAGGAAAATAGAGGATGCAGAATAAATATTAAACTATGGCATCCATCTCATAAATCCAATTCCTTCCTAAGAGAAGATTATAATCTAGGTTGGCATTAATGATTCCACCTCAATATTTACAACCTTTCCCCCAACACATATAGGAAAGATTGGGATAATTCTGTGTGGCCTCTGAGAATTTCCATCAAATGCTGTCAAGAGAGTCAGTGAAGGAACAACTGAAGGTGATCAAATGGCCTTCCAACATGCAATAGACATTATGCATGTGGAAGCTCCCTCATTTATAACTATTTGAAAAATATTAATTTTTCGGTAAGTAGACTTTATCTGGAAAGTCATATGGTGAGGAAGTCTCTTTTTAACATTCAGCATATCAAAAGTGACCACTAAGGAATTCTTTGGATCTACTACCCTGATTGCCAAAAGCAAAGCACTTCTATGAGTAGTACATGACTAGAGTACCTCCAAAGTAGACATAGCATAAGGACTTTGTGCCAGATCTTCTACAATCAAGTAGTTCTAGTCTTCCCTAGCATTAGGGTTAATAGTCGATCGCTTTGCAGAACCTTTCAGTATCTAAGGTATAAACTCAATAGAGGGTCGCTCAATATGAAGTGGGTATGTGATTTTAGGAACAAATTTACCTTAAATGTTTCCATTTCACCATAATCACGTGCTCGTGTAGCAATGTTGAAATGAGAGTTCATCATATAAACATTTGAGGAAATTCCCCCTTCCTGGTAGCCCCCTACGGAGGCACCAACATTCAAGTTCGTGCCACCAAGTAATTGTTTCCCTTGGGGAAAGGGTTAGTTAGAATAGCTTGGGAGCTAGAGGACCCTTGTTGCACTAACAAGCGCTGACCATATTGTATCTTAGGGAAGAGGTGAGTTAAATGATATCCATTGCATAATTTGCATGGAAACTTAACCTTTTTTTTTGGACTCTTTTCTACCCTCACTGACACCATTGTCAGGTTTGTTTGCATTGCCCTTCCCCTCTTGGTTCTTCTTCTTACCTCGTCCCTTCCTCTTCCCATCAAACTATTGATTTCCTTTGGGGTTAGAGGCTTGGACAACGTTTATAGATGTAGGTCGGGAAGGTGAAGGTGTAGATGGTGCTGCTTGGTTAGAAGCTGTTCGTAGAGACAACTATTGCATTTGGTTCAAAAGGTTCATTGTATTTGCGTCAATTGATCCAACTATACCATCAGCGTGAGGGCTTGGCTATAGTTTGGCTAAATCAACCTTATATCTAGGAACATCAGGTAAGATTTTCTGAAGAGTCCCAGACTGAGAATATATCAGTTCGAATTGCTGGGCTCGAAAAATAGCCTGCTCTTCCAAATAAACACCACAAAGAGAAACATTCTTTGAGATTTCAGGTTGTAATGATTTGTGAAACCATTCGAGAAGGAACTCTAGTGGAATTTTGGCTTTGATAAGCCTTTTTCTCCTTCTCCATTCCAAGATGTGATTTGAAATGTGAGTTCTTGTATCTTGCTGAAAGTTGGCCAGAACTTCAGTTCTGGCTTCATAGTGGACAGGCAACTGAAAATGGTTCAACAAAATATTAGTCAAATCAACGAAAGAATTATAGGTGCCCCCTGGAAACTCTATATGCCATTTGGCTACATTTCTGGTTAGGGTGCACTGAAATAACCTCAACTTGATTGAATTATCTATTAGGGAGTTGGATGAGCACCATAAGTGAAATGTGGTCACATGGTCTCTCGGGTCTTCACCATTCTTCCCTTCGAACTTTGGAATATCCGAGGGAAGCTTAGTTGACACTGGAGGCCAAGCCATATTGTACCTAATTGGATCATTTGTCAATTTAGTTAAGTCTGGAAATTAACTGTGCCCAGAAAAGGAAGTCGTGGAGGACCTTGGGAATTCCATCCAGAGCGGGGGGAGCTCCCAAAAGTCTGACAAGAATGACCCAGATTTTGAAAGGCACTAGGTTGCCCGAAGTAACTCGTAGAGCCTATTGAAATAAAAGGTGATCCTTGTGGTCCAGCAAAATTCAGATTTTGACCAACTCCTCCAAAAAATCCTCCATAACCAATGAAGTTACCCCCTAATGAAGTATTGAAAGGAGCCAACATCCCCTTATAAAGGTTACATGCATTAGAAAAGGGTGGAAAACTTTGAAATGAATTAATCAAAGGATACGACACATTCCCTTATTGGCCGAAAAATTTATTCCCAGTGCCTATCCCACTAACCGCGGGGTTTGTCCAACTCTGGAAGGGGTTACTACCTTGACTTGTAAATGGAAAAGGAATTGACCCTACTGTCAGATTGGAATGTGGTATATGACCACTTCCAAATGGGAAACCCTGAAAAGAGGCCAATCCACTCATCCTAGATGTAGAGTCAGTCATTGGTATGTTCAAAGGAACTGAAGGAATACCTTGAGATGACATTCCAAAAGGGAAGAATCCAAAACTGGATGCAGTAGCTTGAGAACTTCCACTCATTAATGGAATGGAGGTGGACCCAAATATAGTCATGCTAGGAGTATTAGAAGGGATGGAAATAGTTCCTCTCCCTTGTACATATATGGGAGTCTACATGCTTGCAACACTCGTCATAGATGTCATGCTTCCAACAGTGGTCATCGAAGGGATAGATGTATGTAAACATGGGCTTGAAGGCTTCTCAGTTGGAGTTCCAACGTATAACAAAACGTATGGATGGTCAACTGGGAGAGGAGAATTCAGAGCCACAATGAACTCCGAAAGCTGTTCTACCTCAATACTATATTTTGACTAGAAGATTACTCGAGAAAGAACTAGTGTGTTCCTCTCTAACTCTATACTGGTACTAGGTCTATCTTGTGAACTAATTCCCCCAAGCATAGGATCAATCTTTGATGCGCTTGCTGCCATTGGTTGGAAACCACTGGCAGAATCGTTCCTACGCCTTCTAGGAGAAGGCACTAGACTCGTAGGTGAAAGCCCACAAAGTCTCCGAGACCGTCAAGATGGTCGATCAACCACTTTGAATTATTTAGAAGATCTACTTAAAGACTCAAAATTTATAAATCTAGGCCGACTAGGAGCACAAAACACTCATTAAAATGTCCCTAAATATATCAATAATCAAACAACTCTCAATTATTTCTGCTGCAGGTAATTAGGACGAGACACCAAAATACAAGAAAGTTAATAATAAGGGCCTTAAAACAAACTTGGATAATTACACCCTAGGCCTACTAGCAAAGGTATCAGAGGTAGTTACACTAACCTCCAGACAATAGGATTTATCGGTCCAAGCCCTTAAGCTTCGCAAGGGTTCCCTCTAGAAGTATTGTTGAACGTGATACAAAATCAACCTCATGTGCCATGGGATTCCCCTCTGTAGCCACCTCTGTGGTTCCTAGGATAGGAAACTATGGTTAGCAACTTGTATCAAAAGCCGGGCAGAACAGTTGTGAGGTAGAATCTGACAAGTAAGAGAGGGGGTATCTCTTGTCCTTATCTTCACTAACCTTCGTGCTTTACTCCCAGTCACGTAGCTTTCCTGGTCTCCCTAATGCTATTGGATTTCCCTCATTAATCAAACTTCTATGTTTTACAATTTAGGGCGGCCTTGGAGAGTTAACTCTCCTCTCACCTAATCCAAGGCCCTAACAAATTTAAACTTGTTGGGGTATTCTAATGACAATAAAAAAATTCTAGTTTATTTTAATTAAGCTCTTGATTTTTAATGGTTGTTTTTTAAGTCAAGGGCATAGATGGAAATGAAACCAATGGTGTTTGTATGACCCAAAATAAATCAATGAAAAACTAACCATATGAATGCAATCATTTGTGATTTGATGAAAAGAGATCTCTATGTGGGTTCTACGAAACTTCTATAAAGAAAAATACCTTTTCTTTACTTTTCTTGAAGCACTTCAAACATGCAAAAACTAAAAAGACTATTAATGCTTTAATAATGAAAACTACACTAGTGCAAGGTGTAATGAAGATGCAAGATCCAAAATCACTCTAAAAAAAATGAAAGCAATTTTTTATAACTATTAATAAGCCAACTTAAGTATTGAAGAGAATACAAATTTTGAATACAAAATTCTCTCCAAACAAGAAGTAAAAATCACAAAAGATCACAATTCACTTTCAAAAATCAAAAGAAACCAAAATCAAACTTGGCAAAAGAAAACAAAAACAATGTTTCTTGAGATCTTTTCTTTTTCAAGAAACAACCAAAACAACTTTTTGAAATCACTCTAAATGCCACTAAAATTGAAAGATCAAAAAAAGAGCACAAGGAGTCTTTGCAAGTTACAAACTCGAAAATCAATGAAAACTTGAACAAAGATGCTTCGACTTGTACTAAATGACCCAAACAATAGCAAATGACTTGACAAGCTAACCAAAAAGGCAGGAAAGAAATACTTTCAAATTCGTCAAAAAAGACTTTCAAAAAGTAAGAAAAGCTATAAGGCCACAAAATAACGGAAAGAAAAGTAAGTAGATCAAAAACCAAGCTTGACATTGAGATTGAAAACAATCTCCCTTTCTGGAGGACCAGAACAATCAAGAACTTCTGAACAAAGTCTTGTGTGCCAAAACACCAAAAACACGCTCAAAAAAGCAAACCTAGGCCAAAATAATTTCAATGAGGAAGAGACGTCAAAGAAGTAAGCTTGCAGAATAATGAAATTCATTAGATAGAAATTGACCACTCAGAGACTAAGCAGACCAGGCAACAAATTATTTTGGGTAGAGAGATTTGAAAAAAAAATGCAAAAAAATGGTATACACGGATGTGTTCAGGCATAGAGGCATGCACACGCACTTCTGATATAGGAAACTCATGAATATGCGGGTTAACTTCACAGAAACAAGTGTGTGTATGCTACTGTAAACAGTCTAAAGTGCATACACAAATAATTGCAAAAGGAATAGAAAACAAAGCCAGATCAAAAAGATTATACTTAAGGTCTGAGACTCTACTAGACCAAGTAAGACTACAACAGCAAGAAAACCAAAGATTGAGCCCTGATTGACACTGAACAACCCAAACTAGGAATAAAAAGATTGTTATCCCCGGTGGAGTCACCAATTCTGCTACGGGAATAGGTACCCTAGGGCTTTGGGTCAGAACCTCAACAGAGCAGAAACATACTACAACAAGAAATAATCATACAACTCAGGCAAAATGCTTATATAAACAAACTATGCAAGAGTGACCGTACCCAGATTTCCTTCGTTCGAGTAAGTCCCACAGGGTTCAGACCCTCTGCAACTCCTAGTGTTCTTTAGACCTGAAAATCATTCGATTCGAACATACATAGTGATATATAGGTAAAGCATATTAATGAAATTTAACTTTAGATCATATAAAATAATGATCAATTATACATCAAAATAACATTCATACATGAATTAGAACACGATTTGATGCATAAACAAAGTTATTTTTGGAAACAATAAAACCTTTATTTTATTACAGTAAGCTATAAATAACATGGAGAAAATTTACCTAAGTCTTCTTCTTCTGGCTCCAAGCAGAACCATCCTCCGGATTCGTCCTATCCCTGCCTTCAACAATCTTCTTCCATAACCAACACCATAATATCTCAAGCAAGAAGAATAATGTATGTAATCAAGGAAACAATGGTTTCTTGAAGCTTGGGGAAGTGCATGAGGCACGGGGATACATCAGACTTAGTCAGGGATAATCTCAGTATAATAACTCTATCTCTTCTCCTCCTTAAGGCCTTCCCATATAAGTCTATTTATGCTTCTCCCAATTATTTTTTTAGTTGGTAAACAGTTGGGCAATGAGCAATAGGAGGTAATCAATGGGTAAAAACCATGAAATTTGCACATAATTAAGGAAATTTATTTTTTTTAAGTGTTTTAACACATATACAAGGGTTGGGTATTGACTAACCCACGTGTACATGCTTTCATCGCAAGGAAAAGTAGCGTACAGGGAGTAAAACACTGTTTGTAAAATATTTGGACCAAGTCTAGGTGGAGGGGTTGCCCTAGGCCATAAACCAAGCATCACAAATACCAAGGGTGATAAATGGTGCTATATCAAGCCATGACAGGGATATAGATGGTTGCATAAGCCCATTGGTTCAGTAAATAACCATTGGAGTTGAGTGTGGAACTTGTAAAAGAATTGAATCCATAATCCCAAAGAGCCAAACCAAATTGACATAAGCTCAAGGAGATGTAGCCCACGATATTTGGGTGAAATCCTAGATTAAATTTGCTATTATGTGTTGATGTTTATTTGTTGCATTATATGGCTATTATGTGTGTTTAATATTAGTAGAAAAAAATCAACTTAAAGCACTTAAACAGTTAAAAAAAAACAAAGACATATACTTGTTTCAGGTACTTAATTCCGCAATTGTCAACATAACCTAGATCAAATAATTGTTAAGCTTTGGAGTGAGAGGTTCTTGCAAGTGAAACAAGATGTTAAACCCTCATTTCTAATCAGAATTATATAAAGTTCAATGGTTTCTTTGTGGTTCATTCTCAGGTCAGGCCTTACATCAAAGGTTACTCCTAGGGTTTATGTCAAACCCTACACAATTTATCTCTTGAAAACCTAACTCAGTCTGAAAGATCAAGATTTCAATAGCATTTCCTTCAAAGCCTAACTTACTTTTAGGTCTTTGCACTTTGCTTTTTACTCTAGGGTGTCCACTGGGGTGATCTTTGTTGACTTTGTTTCTAGCCCTGCTCTGATACCATGTTAATTTTACTAAGAGTGGAATTATTCTTTGTTTTGATAATTGCATTTACATCATTTACATATTCACACACCCAATAAATTTGTTAGCTACATATGAAATTTAATAAAAATAACAATAGTATCAACAGTGCAGTGGAAATAAAAAGGAACACTAGAAGAAAAGCACAAAAATTTAGGCACAAGAATTGGTCAGAGACCAGGGAAAAACCCCACAAGGGGGAAAACCCATATTTATTTCTTCTTCTTCTATTATATTTCATCAATATTTTGGTTGCAATACAATGTATCAGTATAGTCCTACTTACTAGATTACCTAGGGCCCATATTTGGCTTGTTCACAGCGTCGCTTGTGAACAATTCATATTGATAGAACTTCCATGTAATGTTATCATCAATAACATGTCATATTAATACTGGGACTACAATAGGTAGATTCCATTACTCCTCTTGTATTGTAAATATGTCAAGATACCGTGAGAGTTCAAAGATCAATATTGTGAGTCAAGCCATAGTTTTCCCATTTCCTCATATATAATGAGTACGGATTTTGTAATGCCGTACAACAATAATGCCATATGTTGCAACTGAGATGCTCACTGCCAAACACAACTATGACAACTGTGAATACAATCGAGATTTATGTGTGAAACATAGTTGAAATCCAAGTTCCAAATATAGCTATGAATACAACTGATATTGAAGTGCCAAAACATAATTGAGATCAAAGATGAATACACATATTATATTGATAAATTGCAACTAAGAACTATAACTATATGCCAAATACAATGCAACAGTGCCATCAGGATGCCAACAGAAATCTATACAATGTGGAGCCAACTGAAACGAAATACAATAGTGTTGTCATAGAGTGAACTATAGAGCATACGTAGAGATACCATAGTGAGGATGAAAATATTACTGTGATAGAGAGAAGGACTATTGAACCATAAATAAAATCAATGGAGCCCGCAAGATGTGAGATTTAGAAGGTAAACCAAGATCATTGTGCTAAGGAATATGAATGTCTAAATATGTGTGAGAATAATAGTGATTCCATACTATGTGAGGGAGAGAGATATTATGCCATGTGTGTTAGAGATGTTATACCATGCTAGAGACAAAGATACTTGGCCATGAGAGCCTCAAAATAGAGCCTTACCATTTGAGCCTTATAGCACAGACTATAAAAGAGATACCCTGCTAATGCAAGCTTCAAAAGGGAGACTTTCCATTAAGTGTCAATTACGAAAATCAAAGACAATAACATGTACGTGCCAAGAGAAGACAAGAAACCAAGACCCTATGCCGAGACCCTGTGTCATCCAAGTGAAGATTGGAAATCTCAAATTAATTTTACGTGCCAAATAGATCAACTCAATGGCCCATTTATAGTTTTTTTCCATGGGTGAAGGGTCACAACCCTTGGATGGTATAACTTGAACATTTGAAGCTGATTTTGAAACTTTGGCTGGAAATTTAATAATTTTAAATTCGAATAACTTGCTTTTGTAGTTATTTTCTCTAGGAATATATTTTCACCAATTCATAAGATCAAATAAATTCCTTTCTGACTGATTCAAATATTCTTTTGGGGCACAAGGGTTTCTATGGGAAATTCATCCCATAGCTACCCTACGTTTCAACACCCTCTCTCAGCTAGGGAGGAATTTCATTTAAATCATATATGAATCTCAATCTCCTTTGATCATCAGCTGAACAATCTCAATCCAATAGAAGAAGAAGAAGAATCATTAATGGGGAGTCTACCTCAACCCAAATCATCATTATAGGGAGGAATTTGGATTTCATCTTATATCCAATAATAAATATACAAATCATCATCATCTAGTCATATCTCATCCTACCTTATTTATACTCATATGCAACTATTGAACAATCTTGAATTTGGAAAAGAATGATCTGATATCATAGGGGAGCCTAGCTCAACCCATAATAAGATAAGAGAGCTTAGCTCAATCCAAAAGAACGTCAGGAAGACTTTCTCAACCTAGAACCACATCGGGGAGTTCAGCTCAATCCAAAATATCAGCCAGTGGGGAACCCAATGCTAGTATCGGATAATTTTGTCATGAGGGAGCCAATAATACCACCCGAAATATACATACCATGGGCGAGAACAAATATACCCCAAGCATAGGGATCACACAATATGCCAAAGTCCTTGACAATAGGTGAGATCAATGTTAGGATCACAATCTACCCTATTGTCCCTGATCATCCATCTTAACCCTAAAGAGTTAGATGGTAAAACACATGCATTGACCAACTTGGGTGAGATCCACCTAGTACAAGGGGTATGGATCACACTTTGTCCCAAGTCCCTCAATACATTCTCCAGATGGGAGAGTTTACCCTAGAGAGTGGGCAGGACACTAACTAGGGCATATTCTAACTAGGGGAGATCCTAGGTCTTAACATCCTATCAGCCAGAGGTCTCTCATCCCGAGGAGCCTTATAACTCCATTCTAGACCCTGGGAGCTCAAACAAGGGGGGAGATAATTGCTCAATGTTCTTGATTAGCCTAGATATTCTGAAAGAGTCATATCTATCAATCCCTTCTGTTGTCTACAAAACAAATCAAATTGTTTGTATATGATATTGGTTCACATAGCTTACTAAAGCATACTATTTGGAGTGAAATTTCTTTGTTTTCCTTTTTTCTTATACAAGGAGGTAGTAGTTGCAAGCGTAATCTTGTCTCATATAGCATAATTATGTCTTTGTCCTAGCTATGGCTAGAATGTTTCTAACTCAGAGTTCATACAAATATCCAATAGTAATAATGATTCATTAATGCAATTCAGATGTCCTATAAATGCTTCTAAGAAGTGGATCCTGGTGATGTAAGAGATAAATAGGTCATGTCAGAAAATAACTATTAAATCAATGACATCAAATGTTCATTGTTTTATTCTTCAATCATGGAACTTCTAATCATCCATCACAAAGAAATAAAACATGTTGGGATATTATCAAGGATCTATCCCTCTGAATGGGAGGCGTCTTCACTCATCTTTAAACAAGACATCAAACTAGCATGTATACACAGTCATATGAGAAAGTCAAATAATATCATGTTCCCACATATACATATCATGTTATCTCGAGTTTATATGAGACTTGTTCACAACTTTGTTTGTGAACAAGTTATGTTAGCAAAACAACAACTGCCATAAAAAATCTCATCATAGTGTTAGTATAAATGTTATCATTGAACTTGTACCAACGTTGCCCTGATAAATGTTATCTAAGATAGTCTTCAGGCTTCAATAAATATAACAATTGGGGGTCAAAGTGTAGAGAAAAATAATTATATCTATCTATCTATCTATATATATATATATAGAGAGAGAGAGAGAGATATAGATAGATATAATATATATATATATATCTATTATATATATATATATATATATAAGATGTTGGGAAATCAAATCATATCAAAGCAATACCATATAGGGATTATAAAATCCATAAAAAAATATGTATGATAAGACTAATATGTTGAACCATTGAGATCATATGAGCCAAGATTATGACGTCAAGACAAAGACACACTGTGTTATGATGTAATATGCTTGAGATAGGCTTAAGCAACCAAACAATGTCATTCTACTGATCATTGTAGAGAGAGCTAGACGAGGGATGAAAATTTATAAATGAATATGAGAGACAAATGAAGAATAAGCCAACATTTCTTGAGACATAAGCCATTCTTCAATATCTTGAGTGAGCCTTACAGGTCAATATACTCAATTTATCAAAATCAATGTTTCAGGCCTTAGTATAGCTGCAATACTTTCATTTGTCAAGGTGTTGTGGCCACCAATAACCCCGTTCTTATTTAGTTTATTACCAATACTAAATAAGTGGAGACCCTCTATCCAAAAATTAAAAAAAATAAATTAGTGCTTGTGTTCCCTTTTTGAATAAATCTTGCTATCATAAACTTAGGAGAATACCCAAAAAATCTAAAAAGACTTAACTTTTATGACAAGTTGGAACAAAACCGTTCTCTCTATAAAGAGAGTCGCATCGCAAAAAGGTAATGGATGCCATCCTATAAACAAAATCCTAAGATTGCAAAATCGTGATGCGAAATCACGCACTGAAGACACTCATCGCATTGTAGTTCTTCATATCCCTCAAATATCACTTAAGGTGAAATACCTCAAGCTGCCAATATGGGATGGCGCGTCCCACAAATCGCATTTTGCAGAAAACATATGGCAATGGATGATTGTCACACGCAATGGATCTGAAATATTGTGATCTGCAATATTGCGAAGCAAATCACAAAATCGCCTTATCGCAGATCTGTAGGGCTCGTTGTTCGAAAAATCTTTTCCGTAAACTGATGCCCAGTAATGTGCATTAATGTTAATTTAATGAGTTAGTTGGTAATCATTAATGAAATATGGTTTTGATTTGATCGAAGGGCCATTTCACGTAAGGTGATATATTTAAGATTATTTCGACATCTAACCTTTCCCATCACCTTTTTCTTCTCATTACTCTATCCTCATTCGTAAATTGTAGGAGCGAAAAGCAGAACGATATACATAGTAGCGTTTAGAATATTATGGGAAAAAAGGGAAAAGATCCTAGTTCTGAAGAGAACGAAATGAAGCCCTTATACATAGGCAACACCTGTGATAGAGATGTCAGCGTTACTACTTGGGAAGGCATGTGCAACCTACTCGAGGAAGAAAATCCCAAGTAATGGAGGTTACAGTGGCTGCAGATTCACGAGGGTCGTTTGAGGCATCGATTACAGAGATAGCATGTTCGTTCTTGCACCAGATACTAGTGAGGCCCAAGATTCTTCCATACGTGGACATGGTCAAATGGGTACTAGATAGTGCTAACATAACGGACAAACAATTTAAAAAACTCAGAACCAAGAACTCATGGAGTCATTCTTTCCACAAAATTTAAGGTTTATATCCTCTAACAAAAAAGCATGCAAGAGGCAAAAAATAGCACCATGGAAGCTCAAATCGAGAAACGGAGGCTGTTTTTGATGTGCGATTAGTGCCTAGTGCTAATCATACATTTCCGGGAAAAACCCATTGAGAAGGAAAACCTCTGATCACGCAGTCGCTTGTAAACACGAAAAATTGTAGGAAAAATTTCTAAAGGCTAAAGGCAAAACCAGAGCTCTAAAAACCACTGGTATCTATCAGGGATATCCTTAAGTGGTATGTAAATTTCTACCAAATGTACAGCATCTACAGACAAGCTGCAGACAAAAGGCTCAAGAAAGAGAAAAGTCCAGCAAAAGGTTAACCAAGTCGAATTGGAATTCTTACTGGAAGTACTTGGTAAAACCACACAGCCAGTGCATGACTCTCAAATGTATCATTAACTCTCCTGAGAAGATGGCGCCAACACTTGCCAATTCCATTTTCGCAAGATAGCTAATTCGGAGGTTGGCCAACCAACTCTCCTCAAGCCAATGCTGGAGGCTTGTAACTACAAGGAACAGATACATAGATAGTTAATTGCTAGTTTTAGCTTTAGATTCAGTTTTAGTTTTAGTTTTGTTTTATTTTTGCTTGAAATGAGGACGATCATTTAAACCACCTCCTACATTTTTGTAATAAACTATTTTTAGATTTAGCTAGTAGTATTTTAATCCTTCTCATGCATTTACAAAAGGGTCTTGAAATTTGTCAAAAACTTGTCCTCGTAACATGCACTTCTGCACCCTCCGAGGATGTTTTGATGAATGAATGGAACAAGATTTATTGATATCCATGTTTAATATCTACTATTGAAATTGCACTTTCATACTCTTAGTAGATGTTGAATTAAGAAGAGATAAATCATTATTGTTGAAGCTCATGAGTAGAACTTGTTATAAATGGTACTTTTATCTCTTAACGATTTCCGCTTATGTATTAAGGTGATATTTATATTCAGTTATTTATATGTGAATGCTTGAATGCTTGAGTTATCATTTAGCACTTTTGTATGGTGATAGCTATTCTATTCATGCTTAATATATGTGTGACTTATTATGTGATATGCTTTTCACAATTATTCCATCTAACTTTTTATACGAAATGGTTTATCTTTATTGAATTCTTTTCTCATAAAAATTGAGTGATCTTTATTACCAATTGCCATTACAAATTATTTTAGATCGCATAACTGAAAGATTAAATCCTAGGTTAGTTTTTAGAATTAGATATTTCTATTCATTAGAATATAATTTCATGTTGATAAATTAGATTTAGAATAAAATCATTTCACTTAGAAATTATTAGGAAGGAAATATCAATTCTCAACACACACACACACATAAATTTGGAAACTGGTCCCATATCCCCAGTCGGACCCACTATACCAAACAGAAAAGGAGCTACTAACCAAGGTCCGGACTAGGTGGGTATCCGCTTGTCATAGACCTAGTTTTCAGGGCTTCAACATATTTGGCGCTAGAACGAGGGCCCTGAACTGTGAATGGTAAGTAAATTTAAATCTAAATACCATTCTGAGAGTAAATCACCCTCACCATCTCCCCCAACTTCTCCATTGCATTTAGAATATTTAAATCTTGAGCGAGAAGTCGATAAAACAGCAACCAATGCCACAAACCCAAACATTTCAAAGAAATCTACTATTGAACCTCCTGAAGTTGAATATTTGATCCATAAACTTCAGCGATTTTCTATATCACCCCAAAAACCTGAAAAATCGCAAGGTAGTGTGACTTCGCAATATAACCCTTCTCATCCTCTTACCAGATTGCAGAGTAAAAAGTTTCGTATCGAACCAAATGAGTTACTTCTACCTACAAGGAAAAGAGAAAGGAAATCACCTAAAGGGTCTGATAGCAAGACTCTTTCTTCATCATCATCCATCTCAACTTCTCCACCGTGAAGTCAACCATCCACCCCTCCACTTCAAATTATTGTCCACCAGACCACTGGAACTTCAACATCTGCTTCTCAATCATTTGGAACTATAATATCCTCATCTTCCCAACTACAAGGAACATCTTCTATGCTTTCCTTTGTTAGTAGTTCAACGATGGCCCAAACTCCTTCGAATAATCCAGGGGCAATGTTAATGTTTGCACCCTTGAGTCAAATACCGGCCCATCCTGAAAAATGGCTACCTAAGTTTAATCCTGAAGCAGGCATGCTAGCAGAAAAACATATAAAAAACTTTATGTTATCTATAAATCTCAATGGGGTTACTAATGAAGACATTGTTGTTTGAACCTTTCCTTACATGTTGCAAGGAGTAGCTGGATCATGGTATTTCTCATTACCATCTGGATCTATCCCTAGTTGGGATATTTTCCAAGAGAAATTCTTGACTAAGTTTGATGATGACAGGTCTACTACGACACTGATCAATGACCTATCTAATCTTAGGGCTGAATCAAGGGAACATATCAAAGATTTTAACTCACATTTCAATAAACTTTTGAACAAAATTCCTACCAATTCGAAGCCTAGTGAAGAATTTCAAAGTGAATGGTACATATCTACTCTACCATCAAACATAGCAATCTTCATTGATAGGGATAAAAAAATAACTTTAGCTGAGAATATGAAGGAAGCAATAGCAGTAGAGAAAAGTATCATAGCCTTAGAAAAGAAAAATGTCATTGATGAATGAAAATCTAAGAAGGTTACTTTTAAAGAAGATCCAAAGAAAAAACAATCGAAAGACCCATTTGATTTAGAAGGATTGCATAAAGTTTTGAAAACTATGTCTAAGAAAATGGTTGATATTAAGAAACAAGTAGCAGATACTTCTTCTAAAAAGCCTTACAAGCCTTATAGAAGAAATCCTTCAACTGATTCAAAGCCTCCCAATGCTATCAAAAATGCTAAATCAAAAGAAGAAGAAGAGGAATTTTCCAATGAGGAGCCTACTGATGAAGAAGAAGTTGTAGAACTACAAGGAATGTGGGATTTCATCCTCCCAAATGAAGAGGATCAAGAGGAATCACCAGTCAGTACTAGAAGTAGAAATGAACTCGGACCTCCACAACCTACTTCTAAGCTGAAGAGCACAAGCTCAATGTCTAAGGATAAAGTCGGAGGTAAGAAAACGTCACCCAAAGCGACTCAAACAAGCCCAGTCCAAACAGATTCACCAGCTCCATCTAAAACATTGATTGTTTCTGATGAGATGGAGTATAATATGATAGAAGACATGAAGAAGACTTGGGCTAACATTACTTTTTATGAATTGAGGAAGTTAAAACATCAACAAAAACTACTTTTGAAAGAATTACATGCAATACCTGTTGCACCTCTACCTGTTGTTGTAATCTCACAAGCTTCTCATGAGATGGGAATACCTCCAATTAATGTGACTAATAAAGTTGATCCAGACAATATCGCTCTAATTGGAGGAAGGTTAAGATCTCATACTCCACCATTTCTTCTTACTTATGAAGTTTTCAACAAAAATTTGCATAATTTTTTAGTAGATTCAGGAGCTTCATCTAATATCTTACCTAAATCAATATGTGCAAAGCTGAATTTCCAACCTCAAAAATTTGCAGTACGCGTGGTTCGGCTGGACCGGTCATAGGTTGAAGTGATCGATGAACTAAATTAAGTTACCATAAGGTTTTCATCTAACCCAAAGGTATGTCAAGTTATCGATATTTTAGTTGCAGATATTCCAGAATTTTATGGCTTAATTCTTAGAAGAGATTGGTCTGAAAAGCTTTATGGATATTTTGCAACCGACTGGTCACATATGTGGCTCCTTTATAATGGTAAACCAAATCAGATAAAGGTTGAGCAAGAAAGACATCAAAAATACATAGTAATAAAATTGGAAGGAGAAAATGAACCTGTAGCATACAACAACAATATAATTGGCAACTATTCTGTTGACTCTTTCTTAAGAAATTTTAATGCTCATACTATGCCTTACTTAGAACATTTTGTTTTATCTCAAGTAGAAAAATTTTCTCAAACAGATAGTTCTAAATGTGTTAATTTTATAGATAGTCTCGTAAATAAATATTTATTTTAGAACTTATTTTTTTACGGTTCTAAGTCTAACGAGGGAGCAGGAGCAGGATGCGTATTAGTTAGTCCAAAGGGAAACAAAACTATGCTAACTTGTAGACTCGAGTTCGATTGCACCAATAATATTAAAGAATACGAAGCTTTAGTTGAAGGATTATACAAAAATCGGATTAGATATCAAGTGTCTACAAGTCTTCAGAGATTTTGAAATTGTTATCAGACAGGTACGAAGTACTATACATTATCTATTAGTTCATTTAAAGCATCATCAATCTTTAGTACAAGATCTGACTAAACATTTTATAGAATTCAATATTTCATCAATTCCCAGACTCCAAAATGCCAGTGCTGACCTCTTGGAAATTATAGCTTCCAAGCTCATTCCCTCAAAAGACTATAGCCCAGATAGATTCTCAATCCAATTGATCTTTAGACCCTTGATTCTTGATAAAATTACCAATTGGAGAATTTTCAATGATGATCATGATATTGTAAGCTTCCTTACATCAGAGGGATCTTACACTAATCAAATAATTGATGAGGATCAACATGACAAACACTAACAACAAGATATCACTAATAATGCTATGCCAAAATCAGTAGTCAAATTGGAAGATCTATATGATTTGAAAGACCAATTTAAAAGCTCTACGAATTCAAAACTTCAAAGTTCAACTCTGAACTATGAATTAGTAAATCTAGGAACTGATACCAAGCGGTAGAATATCAACCTAGCTCTTGGCCTAGCCCTTAAAGAAAGATTTGCATACATTGGTGTCGTAAAAAAATACAAAAGTGTCTTTGCATCGAACTATGATGAACTTAAGACTTACGAAACTTCTATCATTCAACATACTATCCCAATGATAAACGATGAAAAACCTGTCCAACAAAAGCTAAGAAAGATCCATCGTAATTTGGAGAACCAGATCAAATCTGATCTCAATAAATTATTGAAAGCCAAAATCATTTTTCTCGTTCGACATTCTAGATGGGTTTCCAATATGGGCCCCGTTAGAAAGAAAAACGAAGACATTAGAATTTCCATTGACTTTCGAAATCTTAACAAAGCCTGTCAAAAAGATAATTTTCCTTTGCCTCCCATGGAGCAAATATTAGAAGCAGTTGAAGGATTAGAATTAATTTCCTTCTTGGATGGTTTCTCTAGCTATAACCAAGTTTTGGTCCATCCCGACGATCAATTAAAGACCACGTTCATAACTGAATGGCGTACTTATGCATATCAAAAGATGCCTTTCGGTATGATCAACGCTGACACCATATTTCAAAGGGCCATGGACATCACATTTAACGGATTAGTAAAAAAACAATAGTAATCTACTTGGATGATATAACTGTATATTCAAAAAAATGAGGTAGTCATGTCAGAGATTTAAAACAGATCTTCCAACGTTTCCAAAGGTATGGAATTTCACTTAATCCAAAAACGTCCTTTTTTGCATTAAGTGAAGGAAAACTTCTTGGATTTATAGTGTCAAAATATGGAATCCATATTGATCCCGATAGAATCAAGGAGATTTCTGGAATACCCTTACCTCACAACAAGAAAGTTATGCAATCCTTCCTTGGCCAGATTAATTTTATTAAGAGATTTGTTCCAGACTTTTCAAGGATCATATCTCCCTTACAAGCAGTGAGTAAAAATAATTCAATCTTCAAATGGGGCTAAGAGGAATATGAAGCATTCAATCTGATTAAACAAGCGACTGTAAATGCTCCATCTTTAACAACTCCAGATTTCTCTGATCCTTTCATTTGGTATACATTTGCCTCTAATAGATCATATGTTGTGATACTCACTCAAGCAAATCAAGGCAAGGCAGAAACCCCAATTTCCTGTTTTAGTTCAAATCTACAAGGGGCTAAATTAAATTATTCTGACATTGAGAAATAAGCTTATGTTGTTTTCAAATGGATCAAACATTTTAGACCCATTCTGCTTAAAATCCATACAAAAATAATAGTATATCTTCCAGCGGTAAGAAATCTATTAGTACAGAAGGACGTGGGTGAGAAAAGAGAAAATTGGGTTACTGCCTTACAGGTATACGACGATGAAAGCAAACTAGCAAATATTGTGTAAGGTCAAGGCTTTTGCAAAATACTGACTGGAGCATCGTTTATTTCCAAAATACCATCTACAAAAGTACAAATGTATGAGGTAAACCTAAATGATATTGAATCATTATACATTGATATCATATTTTATCTAAAGAATGGATATGCTCCTTCAAACCTTGATTATACAAAGAAAGGAGCCCTACAATTGAAGGCTAAGAAATATCAACTCGTGAACGATGTACTTTTTAGGATGAATTATGATTCTATCCTCCTTAGATGTCTTGAGAAATTTGAAGCTAAAAGTGTGTTGCAAGAACTCCATGATGGACTAGCAAGTGGACATTATGCTGGAGATGCTACCACACATAAAAGCTTGCGTGCAGGGTACTATTGGCCTACACTATTCAAAGACACACATAGCTACGTAAGGAAATGTCAAGTTTGTCAAACTGTTTTAGGAAGACAACATAAACCATTGTTGCCTTTTCAACCAGTCAATATCGATCAACCTTTTGATCAATGGGGACTAGATATAATAGGTGAGATCATTCCTCACTCTTCTAAATAGCATAGGTATATCCTTACAGCTACAAATTATTTTACTAAATGGGTAAAAGAAGTTCCTCTTAAGACAACTAATTTCGAACACATCATTGATTTCATAGATCCGTTCATAATCACCAGGTTTGTTTTACCCTCTGCTTTAATATTTGATAATGCATCGTATTTCTCTCACAATGCTATGACTGAATTTTCACTCAAAAGAGGTTTTAAACTTAAATACTCTACCAATTATTACCCATGGCAGAATGGGTTAGCTGAATCAAAAAATAAAAACTTAATCAGAATCATTAAGTGAACCATCGATCAAAATCATAAGAATTGGCACAAATATTCAAAGTATGCTCTATGGGTAGACTGAATAACACAGAAAGCCTCCATTGGCACTTCTCCCTTTAATTTAGTTTATGGGAAAGAAGTGGTCCTTCCAACTCATCTAGCGATTCCCTCTTTTGCCTTAGTTCAATTTATTGACGAAACACCAACTTCTTCCTTACAACTAAGGAAACTCCAAATCCTTAAGCTAGAAGAGCAACGAGAACAGGCTAAAATAACTCATGCTCATCACCAAGCATTAGTAAAAGCTTCTTTCATTCAAAAATGATATCCAGAAAGGACTTTAAAATTGGAGATTTAGTTTTAAAATGGGATAAGGCTCACGAGGAAAATGGAAAATATATGAAATTCCAACGAATGTGGCTTGGCCCTTTCCAAATTGCAGAAATCATAGGTCCATCTACTTTTATGTTACATGATTTAATAGGAAAAAGAGAACCCTTACTTGTTAACGGGAAGATCCTCAAGAAATACTTTCCATAGGAGATCATTCTTCTATTTTTGTAAATTAGCATTTCCTTTATTTTGATAATAAAACCAGTTGTAAATGGTTGCATTGGAATTCACCAAAAAGACAAATATTTCTTTTAGATTTTGTTTTCTTTTCACTTGTATAAATAGAACTAATTTAGAAAATTGGTGATTATTATTTAAAGGTATAGTCAAAGACTATAAACTTGTAAATGATACTAGTTTCAACCTTACAAATTTTGATAAAAAGAAACATTTAGTGGGAATTTGTTTTATATCAGTCAAGTGAAAGGTATCAGAAGCAAAACAAAGATTCTCTGTAGAAAAGCTCTTTCCAAAAACTCTACAATTTTTGTCCAAAGCTATTCTTAAGGAAATAATGACTTCCTCCCCACCTAGAGAATTACGAGCTTCAAGGAATAATACAGCGATACACTTTAACTTAAAGAATAAGAGGTCTCATCATGAGTCAACTTATCATGATCATAAGATATTATAGCTTACTGAGTTTTCCAAAACTGCATACCACAACAGGGCAATGACTCAAGATTGTTGCAATCAAAAGACAAGGGGTCTCATCACGAGCCAGCTTGTTCAGCAAAGTTATAAATCAAATGAGTGGAATTGTCATAATTTGGCTGCCAAACCAAGGCATTGTTCTTTAAGAATTAAAAGAAAATAAAAGTAATAAGTGTGGATATGGATTTCCCTTTGAAAATCGTATACTTCTCCAAATATGATAAATGATCATCGTTGGGTAACAGGTAACCCTGTCGAGGCTATAAACGCCTGCTAGTAGTAGAGGCTCTACCTATGATAAATGAGCATATTTAAAACTAATTTACAAAGAGAAATTTGTTTTTATCTTTACAAACCAAGTAGTGGTTGTTGTAAATACAATGACTAGCTCTAGGATGTAAAAAAATCAAAGTTAACATAGAAGAAAAAAACTATCATTGACACCTGAAAGCATGGTGTACTTTATCTGTCTATTATAAAGTTTGATTTTCTAGAAAAGCCTTCTGTTTTGGAAGTTTAGAAAATCAAAATAAAAATAGAGATCACTGGTTCTTCTAAGCGAATCAGCAATTGTTGTGGCCAGCAGCAACCCCCTTCTTATTTAGTTTTATTACTAATACTAAATAAGTGGAGACACTTTATCCAAAAAAAAATAAAAAAATTAGTGCTTGTATTCCCTTTTTGAATAAATATTACTGTCATAAACTTAGGAGAATACCCGAAAAATCTAAAAAGACTTAAGTTTTATGATAAGTTCAAACAAAACTATTCTCTCAATAAAGAGCATCGCATCGCAAAAAAGTAATGGATGCCATCCTATAAATAGAATCCTAATATTGCAAAATCACGATGCGAAATCACACACTAAAGGCACTCATCACATCACAGTTCTTCATATGCCTCAAATCTCACTTAAGGTGAAATACCTCAAGCCGCCAATATGTGATGGCACGTCTCGCAAATCACATTTTGCAGAAAACATATGATAATGGATGATTATCACATGCAACGAATCTGGGATATTATGATCTACGATATTGCGATCTGCGATATTGCAAAGAAAATCGCAAAATCGCCTTATCGTAGATCTACAAGGCATGTCATTCGAAAAATATTTTCCGTAAACCAATGCCCAGTAATGTGCATTAATTTTAATTTAATGAGTTAGTTGGTAGTCATTAATGAAATATGGTTTTGATCTTATCGAAGGGCCATTTCACATAGTGATATATTTTATATGATTTCGCCATTTAAAGCTTTCTCGTCACCTTTTTCTTATCATTACTCTTTCCTCATTTGTAAATTGCAGTAGTGAAAAGCAGAGCGGTATACATAGCAGTGTTAGGAATATTATGAAAAAGGAGGGAAAAGCTCTGAGTTCTGAAGACAAAGAAATGATGACCTTATACACAGGAACCATCTGTAACAAAGATGCTGGTGTTACTACCTGGGAAGGCATGCAGTAGGCTATAAATGGGCATTGGATAGTGCTGACATAATGGACAAACAATTTAAAAAACTCAGAACCAAGAACTCATGGAGTCACTCTTTCCACAAAATTTAAGGTTTATATCCTCTAACAAAAAAGTGTGCAAAAGGCAAAAAAATAGCACTATGCAAGCTTGGATCGAGAAATAGAGGCAGTTTCCGATGCGCAATTAGCACCAGGCAAAACCCATTGAGAAGGAAAGCCTTTCATCACTCAATCGCCTATAAACCCAGAAAATTGTAGGAAAAAGTGCTAAAGGCTAAATGAAAAACCCGAGCTCTAAAAACCAGTGGTATCTATCAGGGATATCCTTAAGTGGTATGTAAATTTCTACCAAATGTACAACATCTACAGACAAAAGGCTCAAGAAAGAGCAGAGTCAATCGAAAGGTTAACCAAGTTGCATTGGAATTCTTACTCAAAGTACTTGGTAAAACCACACAGCCAATGCATGACTCTCAAATGTATCACTAACTCTACCGAGAAGATGGTGCTTGCACTTACCGATTCTATTTTCGCAGGACAACTAAAGTCGGAGGTCGGTTAGCCAACTCTCCACAAGCCAATGCTAGATGCTTGTGACTAAAAGGAACATATACATAGATAGTTAATTGCCAGTTTTAGTTTTATATTTAGTTTTAGTTTTAGTTTTGCTTTATTTTTTCTTGAAATGAGGATGGTCATTTAAACCACCTCCTACATTTTTGTAATAAACTATTTTTAGATTTAGATAATAGTATTTTAATGCTTCTCATGCATTTAGAGAAGGGTCCTGAAATTTTTCAAAAACTTGTCCTCAGAACATGCACTTCTGCACCCTCTGAGGAGGTTTTGATGAATGAATGGAACAAGATTTATTGATATCTGTGTTTAATATCTACTACTAAAATTGCACTTTTGTAGTCTTAGTAGATGTTGAATTAAGAAGAGATAAATCATTATTGCTGAAGCTCATGAGTAGAACCTGTTATAAATGGTACTTTTATCTCTTAAAGATTTCTGCTTATTTGTTAAGGTGATATTTATATTCAGTTATTTATATATGAATTCTGAATGTTTGAGTTATCATTTGGCACTTCTGTATGGTGATAGCTATTCTATTTATGCTTAATATATGAGTGACTTATTATGCGATATGCTTTTCACAATTGTTTTGTCTAAATTTTTATATGAAATAGTTTATCTTTATTGAATTCTTTTCTCATAGCAATTGAATGATCTTTATTACCAATTGCCATTACAAATTATTTTAGAGCGCATAACTAAAAGATTAAATCTTGGGTTAGTTTTTAGAATTAGATATTTCTATTCATTAGAATACAATTGCATGTTGATAAATTAGATTTAGAATAAAAGCATTTCACTTGGAAATTATTAGGAAGGAAATATCAATTCTCAACACACACACACACATAAATTGGGAAACCAGTCCCATATCCCCAGTCAGACCCACTATACCAAACGAAAAAGGAGATGCTAACCAAGGTCCGGACGGGGTGGGTATCCCCCTTGTTGTAGACCCAATTTTTGGGGCTTCAATGCAAGGGTACCCATCTTGTATTGATACCATCTCAAGGTGACTTTAACGAGGATCATGATGTAGGGAAGCCATCACTAGCTACATATTGCCAATGTTATTACCATGTGCCATTTACTGGAGGGTATACTCTTGTATCACTTGACTTCAAGTCACATACCAATATTAAAGTGATGTCTAAGGTACTATCACTTAAGTTTACTTTTATGACAACCCTTCCTTGATCTGCAAAATAATTCAACATAAACTGAAGATGTTTAGATCTTCATAGAGATTATTGTAACAAGTCATTGTTACAAGAAGTACTTGTAAGCTATCTTATGACAACTTTCATAGCACTATTGTATAGTAAATCAGACCCAATATAACTACAATAATTGTATATTTGAGTTCAAGTACTCTCTACGACTTGCAATATCTAAGCATGGCTGAAAGGTCAGACCTTGAATCATGAGGTAACTCTTGTAAAATCATAGGCATGTTTCCAAAATTACTAAAGTCACCAGCGCCCTCTTCAGACATTTTCCTGGACATTTCTTCAATAAAAAGCAATGTTAGTCAATAAATTATGTATAAATCAAAAGAGAAAATATTATGGTACCTATCTTAATAGAGAAGGAAACAATCATCAAGGGAGTGAGAGAATGCTACTCAAAACTTAATATCCTTCTCCTATTGCACCTTTCACACTATATCATAAATTTGGTAGTCATTAACATACAATAAATGGGACTTGTGACTTTTAAATTCAATGTTAGAGATCATTTTCTCAACGCTCTCACCATAAATAGTATTCAATGGAGAACTAGATCAAAGCCTGAGAATCCAACAGTAATTGGCTTTCTGCAAAACAAACCAAATTGTTTGTATCTGATAGTGGTTCAAATAGCTTACTAAAGCATACTATATGGACCAAAAGTTCTTTATTTTCGTTTTCTATTATACAAGGAGGCAGAAGTTATGAGCCTAAACTTGTCTCATATATCAACATTATGTCTTTGTCCCAGCTATGACCATAATTTTTCTAACTCGGAGTTCATACAAAGATCCAACACTAATAAAAATTCATTAATGATCTGAATTTGAAACTACTTGAAAAAGGTTTGCAAGGTATTCAATTCAGTAGTAAACATGTTTTAAAAGATGCCCATGTCTTGCAGTAAAGAAACAAATGAAATTTTCAGTTGTTCATGATCCATTCAAGCATAGCAGAATTATTTTCTTTTATTGTTTAACACATTAAAATGAATTTTTTCTGTAAAATAAATCAACCACAGATGCAAATGAAGTTGATGAAGCAGTTCACCCCTCTTGGGCTACGTCTGCTGGGTCCAAGACCCCCAAATGGGCCTGTCATCATTTTAATTAAATGCTAAAAATGAATTTATAGCTGAATAGAAGTCTCTATAGGTGGAATAGACTGTAAAAATGGATTCAAAACACATGAATCCTTCAGGATTGACTGCTGGTTCACCTCCAATGGATACCTGCAACCCTATACAGTTCTCACAATACTGGGCCCTCTGGCTCCTAGAACTTCCATGGCTCCAAAACCTATGCAAATGACCTCAGAATGATGTAACACCTGTGCCAATGGCTTCATAACGTCCAAAATACCCAAAGTAAAAAAAAACATCGTCCAAAACGACCTTTCCTAGACAAAGTTATGGCCCATGAATGATTCCCTCCAGTTTAGCCTTAAAGAACTCCAGCTAACTCTAGTTGGGACGAGTTAGCTCCGCCAAATCTGGGGCATCCGCCAAATTTGGTGCCACCACCAACAAATCCACCAACTCCGCCTTGACTGCTGGCTATAATCGTGCATGTGACCACAACTAACTTGGCGGTTTCTTGGCTGGCGGGTAGGCTTAAGCCTACAGTTCCGGGGCTTGGTCATTTGGCATGGGGGGCTAGCCCCTTTCATTTCTCGCCCCATGAGAATTTAAAATTTTTAAATACATGCCACCACCAATATAACAAAGCCCACCTACGTAGCCTAACGGTAAGGCGATGAGTTGATGCACAGGAGGTCATGAGATGTAACCTCCCCACCCCCAAATTTTGAAATGCCATACATGTTGTTGACATCACCTGAGCCACGTGGCGGCGTCTGAGCTTGCCACGTGGCAACTTCTAATTTTCCCGCCCAAAGGAATATTCCATGGAATATTCTTAGGAATATTCCTTTTTTATTTTTTTTTGAAAATTCAAAATTTAAGGGTTATTGGGTGATTTTGTTTTTGACGTAACTTTCACATACGGTGACCATTTTTCAAACCATTTGCGGTGCCAGAATCAGGAGGACGAGCTCTATCCAGTCGTTTAGGTTGAAGCCAATTCCAAGCACTTTCATTTTTGAGCATTTTACGACACTTGGGACATGAGCCCCTGATCACGCCTCCCCACTGGGAAGCTTTTGGACCCCAAAAGCCTTCAACTACCTGTTAAAGAGGTGAGGGTACAGTGCCCTCACTCTGTCCACCTCCATCCACTTTGCCTTGTTCGGTTTGCTGCCTTTGATACCAACCCAAACATAATCTACATTGCCCCTCCTTGAAATGCATGTCCTTATGTCAAGGATTGTATCTTCTTTTAGCTCATCTAAAAATTCTAGCGAGAAATCTTCTATACATGGCAGCTGAACAACGCTTTCATGATCAACGATCAAAGGAGGTTCATACAAACGTAAGTTCTCCACATTAACAACAGAATACATTTGCATGTAGGAAGGAAAATCTAATTGAAAAGCATTATTTCCAACCTTCTTGAGGGTTTTGAATGGACCATAACGAATAGGCTTCAACTTTTTACCTCATCCTTCCATCCTTTCCGTACTAATGTACAGCCATACCTCATCCCCTTCTTGAAACTTGTGATCGACTCTATGCTTGTTATGTCTTTCCTTGTACTTGCCTTGACTCTTCTCAATATGTTCTTGAATTTGCTGATGTATTTGCTGAATTTTTTCAATGAATGAACGAGCTTTGTCAATATCACTATGTCCGTCAATGGCAACATCTTTCTCAAGAATGAAATCAAGAGGTGATTTGGGCAAGTAACCAAAACAAGCTTCAAACGGTGAGGTGTTTGTGGAAGAGTGCTTGGCACGGTTGTAAGCATGCTGTATGTAATGCAAATTTTCATCCCAAAGCTTGGGATGCTTGCTGCAATACCCTCTCAAAAGGTGCACAATGGTTCTGTTCAAAACTTCGGTTTGTCCATCTGTTTATGGATGGAAAGCAATGCTTTTCTTCAACTTTGTGTCCATCATCTCCCACAGGTTGGACCAGAAATTCCCCACAAATCTGGAATCCTTGTCACTAATAATGGAAGTAGGCAAACCAAAGTGAATCCATAAATGATGAAAAAATAATTGAGCAGTTTGTTCAGCAGTTATAGTTTTCTTACAAGGCATAAGTATACACATTTTGCTGAAACGATCAACTACTACATATAAATAATCATGTTGCTTTC